>QANT01002989.1:0-22966 GCA_003254885.1 Purshia tridentata
TCTAGCAAAGACGTAGATTTTCTCATTGAAAAAAAAATTATGCGTACCTATTTGAGCACAGAGGACACATCATGTTTCTTCAATAGGATTTGCAACGACGTTATAACCTCTAATTTCACTTACGAAGAACTTACCAATAAAGTGAATGCATATTATGAGGGCCGTTGGAACAGATGGCAAACAATTCTGAGACGTGATTATTTTAGCAATCCATGGTCATCCCTGTCGTTTACTGCTGCACTCTTGACTCTAGGTTTCACCTTCACACAAACTGCATATTCTGCTATGTCTTACTACAACAAGAAGTAGGCTTCCAGAGTATTCAATTGTCCTTTTTCTCAATTTATTTGCAAAGCTGTAAAACATAAGGTTGGCTATGTGCTATTCTAATTGTATTTGTTTTTTGTTTGTTTGGTTGTAAACTCTATCTGTGTTTCTACTTATTGTAAAATAAAGCCAACGTACGCGGGAGTTGCTTGTTTTGCCTCTGCCTTGTTGGATGGGATCTTTAATTTCCCCAGGTGTCTTTTTCTATCATTTTTCTTTATTATTTGTTTATAATCATGCCATAATGGTGCAATTAATTAAGAGTTTGGGGTTCTATATAACTACCACATTGTTGATGCTAATGTCTTTTCTGTTGAGCTTCTATGGTGATTTAACAAATCAATTAATTAATTAAATGAAAACAGAGAGAATAGAAGCAGAAAGAATGAAGAAGAAGAAGATGATGCTCAGAGGAAAAACTGGTAGTGCACAAGTTGTGTCACTGCTTCCAGCAAATCATTCATATTCTGTTAAGCACACTAGCTGCCAAGGCATATAGCCGTTACAAGTACAGAAGGTGTGAGCTTGTGAGCTCAACATAGCCACTATTACAATGCCCTATGAGACATTGCCACTTGGCACTCTTAATAAAGCATAACAAACTTAACTAATAGAATGATTAACGCTCTAATTAATTAACTAAGCATCAGCCAACTGACTTAACTAACATCAACACTCCCTCCTAAGTCTTTGGCTGATATGACTCCAAGCTTCTTCCTTAAGAAACAGAACTTGTCTTTAGCTAGGGCCTTAGTAAATATGTCTGCCATTTGATCTTCTCCTTTGCAGTACATCAAATCAATCTTTCCTTCATGAAGAGCATCACGAATGAAATGAAACTTTCTTTTAATATGTTTAGACCTCTGGTGGAAGACTGGATTTCTGGACATTACAATTGCTGAAGTACTATCACATAGTAGTGGAGTAGGTTCCGTTTATTCCACTTCAAAGTCTTGTAAAAAAAACCTCAGCCAGATAGCTTGGGTTGTTGCCTCTGCTGCACTTACATATTCAGCTTCTGCTGTGGATAAAGCCACACTGTGTTGCTTTACAGATGCCCAAGAGAAAACACCACTGCCAAATGAGAATGCATAGCCTGAGGTTGACTTCCTGTCATCCTCATCTCCACTCCAATCACTGTCATAGTAGCCTACAAGTATTGCTGACTCACCTTTCTTGAATTGAATTCCAAAATCAATTGTTCCTTGGACATATCTCAAGACCCTTTTAGCTGTTCCCAAATGTTTAGCAGTAGGACAATGCATAAATCTTGCCAAAAGGCTAGCAGCAAACATGATATCAGGTTTGGTTGCTGTCAAATAAAGCAAGCTGCCAACAATCCTCCTATATTGTTCTTCATCAACTGCATTGCTACCATCATCTCTTCTCAATTTATCCATAGTGGCAAGTGGAATAGACACATACTTGCAATCTTTCAAACCAAATTTCTCTAGCAAGCTCAAAGCATACTTTCTTTGGTGGATGAATATACTCCCTTCATGTTGAATCACACCAATGCCAAGGAAATGATGCAATAGTCCCAAATCTGTCATTTCATACTTTCTCATCATATCCCTCTTGAATTCTTCCATTATAAACTCACTGCTACCTGTGTAAATAATGTCATCCACATATATGGATACTATGAGGGTTCCCTGTCCTTCTATACACTTCACATATAAAGTGGCTTCACTGGGACTCTTTGCAAATCCACATTGAAGCAAGTAAGTGTCTATGTTACCATACCAAGCCCTTGGTGCCTGTTTTAAACCATATAAAGCCTTTTTAAGCTTATAGACTTTATGTTCTACATCTGGAAGCACAAATCCATCAGGCTTATCCACATACACCTCTTCTTCTAACACGCCATTTAGAAAAGCTGATTTCACATCTAGTTGGAACATTTTCCAGCCTCTCTTGGCTGCAAGTGCAATTAAGGTCCTTATGGTGTCTAGCCTTGCCACAGGGGCAAAGGTTTCATTGAAGACAATACCTGGCTTTTGCGTGTAACCTTTAGCTACCAATCTAGCCTTGTGCTTCTGTATAGAACCATCTAGGTTCAACTTGGTCTTAAAAATCCACTTTACCCCAACAACAGGCTTGCTGCTTGGTTTTTCAACTAATTCCCATGTCTCATTCTTTTCAATCATGGAAATTTCATCTTCCATTGCTCTCTGCCATGCCTGATCTTTAGCTGCTTCTGCATAATTTTTAGGTTCAATGATGCTGACTTTGCATTGGTCAAAGACTTCATTCAAATCCCTCCATTTCTTTAGGGTAGTGTCAAAAGTTTCTGACAGAAGGATTTCATTCCTTGTTTCAGTTGCAGGAGGAACAATGTAGTGCTCCCTTGAATTTCAATGCTGACTCACAGAATGTGTGCTTGTTTCTCCTTCATAAGCTTTTGAATTTCCATGAGTAAACCTGTCATTTTGCACTGGTGTCACAGATTCACTTTCAATTTCGATCAGACTAGGTTCACCTTCATTGTTCCAAGGCACAGATACATACATGGTCTCATTTGTTTCCCAATTCCACTGAGCAGACTCATCAAATACAACGCTTTTGGACACTATCACCTTGTTACTTTTCAGATAAAATACTCTATATCCCTTTTCTCTAGTTCCATAACCCACAAACACTCCCTTTTGGCCAATTTCATCTAATTTCTGCCTTTGTTGAGATGGAATGTGTGTGAAACATACAGAACCAAAGATCTTGAGATGTTTCACTCCTGGCTTTCTCCCACTAAACTCCTCAAAAAGTGTCTTGTTATCCAAAGCTCGAGTTGGACATCTGTTTAGCAAGTACACAGCTGTATTAACAGCTTCCCCCCATAATTTCAAAGGCAAATGCTTCTCATGTAGCATTGTCCTAGCCATTTCCATAATAGTTCTATTTTTTCTCTCTGCAGCCCCATTATGTTGTGGGGAGTATGCCACTGTAAGTTGCTTCTCAATTCCCACAGATTCACAAAACTTCTCAAACTCAGAGGATGTGTACTCACCACCCCTGTCACTCCTCAGCCTTTTCATCTTAAAACCACACTGCAGTTCTACCATTGCCTTGAATTTCTTAAACACATTGAAGACATCTGACTTTTGTTTCAGAAAGTAAACCCAACACATCCTAGTTTTGTCATCAATGAAAGTCAAGAAATACCTATTGCCTCCAAGAGTCTTCTCCATTAGTCCACATACATCTGAGTGGATTAGTTCCAATGGTTCTACTGTTTTTCTTACTTGATTCCTGTCAAAAGCCTCTCTGTGAGCTTTCCCAGTGGCACAACCTTCACAGATATGGTCTCTACCAATTAGTTTAGGTAAGCCATACACCATTTCCTTATTCTGTAGCATTCTCAGACTATCAAAGTTCAAGTGTCCGAACCTCCTATGCCATTTCCATATTGAGTCAGTTACAGTAGCTTGGTTTGCCATTATGGGGTGCATACTGTCAAATGAGAGTGGAAAGCACCTATTCCCTTTCATTTGGACAGTAGCAACTAATTGCTGTAAGTTCCTGTCACTATAAATTTTTACCACAAAGTCTCCAAAAACCAACCAATAACCATGCTCAATCATCTGCCCCACACTTAATAAATTCTCATCTAGGCCAGGAACAATCATCACTTCTTTAATATACTTGACCCCATTTCTCGTTTCCACAGGTAAAGTACCTTTTCCTGTTGATTGTATTAAGTCACCAGTGCCCATTTTCACCTTGCACTTCATGCTATGGTCAATATCTATGAGCAAATCCTCATTGCTTGTCATGTGATTGCTGCACCCACTGTCTAAATACCACACGCCACTGTCCTTTTCAACAGCTGCTTTGTGACATGCATAAAACATAGTAGCATCTTCTTGCACTTGATTTGCATAATTGGCAACCTGACCCTTCTTGGGTTGATGGCAATCCTTCATCATGTGTCCAAATCTATCACAGTTATGACACTTAATCTTACCCTTGAACCAGCAATCACCATAGTGTGACTTATCACACACTTTGCATTTTGGTTTTCCTGCCTCACTTGTATTTCCCTGCTTCACATTGACTTGAGACTTGTTATCCCATTTCTTAGGCTTGTTCTTCCAATTTCTTTGATTCCTCTTCCCTCCATCAGGACCATAGTTTCTGGTTTGCTGATATTGTACTTTGGGATTAACACTCATGCTTGCAAAAGCTTTCTCAGAGTGTTCAATTTCCTCATGTCGACTTAGTCTCAATTCATAGCTCTTCAGTGAGCCAACAACTTCATGAACAGACACTGTATTTAAGTCACAGGTTCTTTCAAGAACGACACACATAGGGTCATATGCCTTAGTTAGGCTGATTAATACATTTTGCACCATTCTTTGCTGGCCAAGAGCTTCTCCATACTTTTCCATTTGATTTGTCAAATCAAAGAATCTGGAAAAATAATCAGCCAGAGACTCATGCTCCTTCATCTTCATTTATTCAAATTCTCTACGCAAGCTTTGCAACTTCACAGATCTTGCTTGCTCATCCCCACGGTACTCTTCTTGTAGTAAATCTCAGGCACCCTTAGCAGTATCCTGGTTCACAATTCTGAAGAAGATTTCTTTAGAAACTGCCCCTTGGATAATCCCAAGTGCCTTTGCATCCTTCATGAGCTGATCCACAAGGTATGGATCTATCTCCTCTTCTTCTCCAGCACTTGAATCCCCTTCTTTCATTTTCTTCTTCTTTGAGTCTAGAATCACAATTCCCTTATCAACTAACTTCCAGATTCCCTGTGATCTGAAGATAGTTACCATTCGAACCTTCCAATACTCAAACTCTGTGCCATCAAAGATGGGAGCCCCCAGATCCAACCATTTCTGGATTTCCACTGAGTTCCTTGTTCTTCTGCTCTCTCTCTTACCCACAGTAATCACTCCTAGTACACAGACCCAACCTAGGCTCTAGATACCATGTTGAGCTTCTATGGTGATTTAACAAATCAATTAATTAATTAAATGAAAAAAAAGAGAATATAAGCAGAAAGAATGAAGAAGAAGAAGATGATGCTCAGAGGAAAAACTGGTAGTGCACAAGTTGTGTCACTGCTTCCAACAAATCATTCATATTCTGTTAGGCACACTAGCTGCCAAGGCATATAGCCGTTACAAGTACAGAAGGTGTGAGCCTGTGAGCTCAACATAGCCACTATTACAATGCCCTATGAGACACTGCCACTTGGCACTCTTAATAAAGCATAACAAACTTAACTAATAGAATGATTAACACTCTAATTAATTAACTAAGCATCAGCCAACTGACTTAACTAACATCAACATTTTCTGGAGCCTCCTGGCTTCTATGGATGCAAATGATATTAAATATTTCAATGTTTTAGGTTGCTAGTCAATCTCTCACTTCTTTGGTTGTTGATAAGCCGAATTCCTGGCTCTTTATTGGCATTTATGCCAATCCTTGCCCTGTCGTTCATCTTTGCAGGATAATATTTAAAAGGTAATTAAAAAAATAAATGGTTTCAATTATAAACTTACACCGTAAAATAACATAATTTTAATTAATTAATTGAAATTAGCACACAAGAAATAGTAGAGGATTCAAATCTCACGTGAAATTAGTGCTAAGCCTGCGTACTAGTGTCGTTTGGAATAAGACTAAAGACAGATGGAAAGGTGAGAGACTAGATTCAAATGTTGACAGCAGTTGCAAAAATTGGAATCATAGATATACAAAACACAAAGTAATTTTTTCGACTGTTAAAGCGTGCCACCTATAAATTTCTCACCTCACCCACCTTTCACATCACTATCATTCTTTTTTCTTCTAAGAACAATTATTTGACTTAAACTCATACACCAATATGTTCGATCAAAATATCCTTGAACATAACCTTTTTTTTCAATGAAAAAAATATTATTTACGTTAACCTATTTATTTCTAATTAAGTCATGTTGCCCGGCCCTTGTAATTAGAAATGCCTCATGTAGTCATGTTGCCCATGTTGGTATTTTTTAGCAATTGTTGATATTTTGTTTGTATGTTGATGGAAAACAGAGACAAAATGGGTAAAATGGGTAAACACGACATGAGTCTTGTGTCAGGTTTGAATTTATTTATGTTGACACAATAAAGATAATTTCAAATGACAAGAATATATGCTAAAAAACATAACATTATATCCTTCGTCTTCCAAGCAATGGTGTTGCTCATTGACTAGCCCTATTATCTAGAATGGTGAGCCTCCTGTATTTATTAGAGGATTTTGTATTGCTATCTTAAGTCAGTAATAAAGTTCATTCATAAATTTTCCAAAAGGAAATAACCCATAAATTAAGTTGATTACAATTAATTTGTCAATTTCTTTCAAATACATGCTTACATGTGTAGTTAAGATTTTAACTGATGAATATACTAATTTAGCATCTCTTTAATTAATTGTAATATGAGTCATAAAACCATGTGTGTGGTCTAGGTGTAAGGATCGAAAATCATGAAACCAAGATATTAATCCAGAGCTAAATTACAACATATAAAAGCCTTCATTAGTGAGTTTCTCCTTATTTGTTATAGAGGACGAGGACCTTATTTATAATAAATGAGAGGGGCCTAATCACTTTTACAATTACTCGACATGGGATATAACACAACTAAAGCCTAATTATGGCATAAACTAATTAAGGCCTAATTCAGCCTATAACTAAGATATGGCTCAATTCGGTCCAAGACAGGACCCAATACAATCTAAGGCCTAATACAGGCTATGGCCGAACATGACACAATTCGGATATGAAAACATATGTGAAATGAAGATTAAAAGTCAAAAGAAAAGTGTTTGGTTTATATGCCAGTTGGTTAAGCTGGTTGGACAATCAGTCATTTGGATTTTTAACATATGAATAATTCAACATGATGTATCGTATCCAGCTAATTTTATAAAGTTTATAAATGTTAATATGAAAATATCTCAACAGTAGATACGATTGTTAATTATATTTCCAAAATATTATTAGAATTTTCATTATACTTCACTATAAATGAATTGAAACTCTATGCTTAGTCAAGCATTAGAAATCACTTATGCGATGACAATGAGTCTTTCAAAACTGAGAGATTTTGAGACATCCATTAGATTTAGTTCAGGTGTTGTGAAGTTATTTCAGCCCCATGACATGTTCTCATTGTAAGTTATATAAATCATTTCTTTAAAGCACATATAAATATAGCTTTTATTGATTTATTTTCTTTATCTAATACTCAATTTATAATTAATATATGAAATTATTTAACTTATATTAAGCTCTATATGTAGTCTTATTTTCTCCTGCCTTTACTCAGCGCATGAATATAAATTGATAATGGGTGTAGGTGTAGTTTTATATATTTGAACTCCTAAATCTAATCAATCGGCTAGCCTATTTTTATTATTTTAATATCTTTTTATTAATTTAATTTCCAACTCTACCCTCAACATCTCTGTCTTAGCACTTAAGCATATAAATGTTAAGGGAAATGAATATACATAATATTCAATGTCGGTCTACAAGTTAATGGTGTCATATTGGGATAAAACAAATGAGCTCTCAAACCCAGATTTGACTCAGATTGGGATAATGGTGACTGATTATTTTTCCATTGTTGTTATTTGCATATGAGCTGCCAAACCCAGGTCAAAACAAATGGAGTAATTTCTGTACGTTGGGATATTTGAGTGGCTCAGATTGTGATCCTCCATTGAAAACATTGCTTTGTATTGGAGGCATTATAGGCTAAGGAAAAAGGAAGTAAACAATGAAACCACCGTTCTAGATCAAACCCAGATTTGACTCAGATTGGGATAATGGTATCTGATTATTTTTCCATTGTTGTTAATTGCATATGAGCTGCCAAACCCAGGTCAAAACAAATGTCCGTTGGGATATTTGAGTGGCTCAGATTGTGATCCTCCTTTGAAAACATTGCTTTGTATTGGAGGCATTATAGGCTAAAGAAAAAGGAAGTAAACAATGAAACCACCGTTCTAGAAAGTGCAAAAGATGTTAGGGGTAAATTGGTAATTTAAAAAATTAAATTAATGACAAGAGATTTAAATAATAAAGTTAAAACGAGAAGTGCAGGATTAAGACAAATGAGGAGTGGGATTTTATTGTTTATTTATCCAAAATTAAAAAGTTCTTTGTAGTTTGTAGTTTGTGGAAATGGTCAATAGCTTCTGAAGTGTTTTCTTTTTAACTTTTATAATTGTCAATTGGTAAAATTAGGTTAACGATAAAAATTTATTAACAAATAGAGGATTGATTGAGTAAATTTAGGGGTTCAAATATAACCATCCTACTGAGAATTTAGATTGAGAAAACACGATAATTTTTTATATGTGACTAATAACGTGGTGTAACCAATTCAAAGTGTAAAAGTTTTGTTGGACGACATGTTTATCTTTTAGATTATAATATTAATAATATCCATCTATATTACGATATATATAGTGGTATATCTGTTATTTCAAAAAACACTTATTAGGGAGTTATGGGTGGAATTCATTTTAGAAGAGGTCCATCGTTTTATCTACTTATTTTCTTTTTTTAATTGGGCTAACATATCTCTTTTATTTTTTTATTGCAGAAATTTTAGAAGGATTTTGGAAAAAGATCATGAGAAATCTTCATTTCATACACTGAATTGCATATTGGAAAAGATAACATTCATTTTTATCGGATCAATGATTTACCAAATTATGGTATGACTAATACATTTTATGAAAACCAAGAAAGAATGTATTCCCTTTTATGCTTCTGTAGTTTTAAAAAATTTGTTTAGGGTGGTTCTAAATGGACCTCTAATTCCATTACTAAAAGAAAAAGAAAAGAGGGACCTTCTAAATCAAGATTTTGCATATTGCAGGAGGGGGAGATATCCCTGGACCGCAATTAGAGGCTGCGGCAGCTTAATTGGGTTGGCCTATTGGTTTTAAACCACAACAAAACGAGGGTGAATCATCCTTGAGGGCATTGAACCAGCAAAACCCCTCATCAAGCAAAGACTGTTGTGGTGGTGCAAAATAAACAAGCCAATTGCCTATGTTAACCCCATATGCTCAATACCAAAGGTACAAGAAATCTCCGACACTTGGAAAGAAAAAGGAATAGCAAAAGCAGAAAAAACTTTTTCCAACACAAAAATAGCTACAAAGATGTGCTGGTGTAGCTGATGGTGGTATTTAAGATTTGGGATCCAAACTTTTTATGGGTGGCCTTGTTTCTCCAGAGCAAGACATTCTGTTTTGTGTATATATTAATGGATTATTTGAGATACTACTTCTACTGTCCACAAGGTGCCTTTAAGATGCCTAAAAATTGCTTGCTGGGAAAGCTCATTCACTGCGGATTCTACATACACATCACACACTGAATCTGTTCATTTTGACTTTTAAGATGTAGTAATAAGCATATGATCAGATTCCAGACCAAAAATAAAAAAACATATCAAATTATGCTTGAGATTTTTCAAGGTAGGCAATCACATTAAATGTGAAATCTTTGTATGTTATTACATAGACTCTCAAATTCAACCCTTTATCCTGTGAATTTTATATAAATATATTTACAACATATTTGCCAATCTAAAATCCCACATCAGATTATTACAAAGACTATCCCACATTAGAAGAACACAAAAGGGAGGGCCCTTGGCTTCCCTATATAAGGGTCCTTCACCCCTACATAAAAAAGGGCTCTCTCCACCCACTCTCTTTATATCTTTTAGCTAAGCAATTGTACTACACCAAATACGGAACCTGCAATGCACTGGGTGAACCAAGTAAATCCCCTATGGTTAGTGTGATTGTGATTTTACAAATTTACTTTCCTGGTTGACCATTTTGTGACTCTAATTTACGCATTACTTTACTGGTAGACCATTCTTTGACACCAACAGAATTTATATGTCGTCTCGTCTGATAATTGGCAAAAAGCACTCCACCCATGTAAAACACCTTTTTTTTGTGAAGACCCATGTAACACATTATTGATAGAGAAAAATGGAAAGGCAATAATGTGAGCCTTTTACCTCATCAGAAAATTAAAATATATAATTGCAGCCCAAGTACCATCCACTGCCAGAAACTACATTTGTAGTGAATTATCATTTACGCTAAAGCATAAAAATGGTATATTGACCCGTTTAATTTGCATAAACGAGGTATATTAACAGCCTATATACCTGCTACATACAACGCTTGATTTACAGAAAAATTGAGACTACAGTTCATGTTCAACTGTGGCACGTATAATTTGTTCTGTTTGCTTTTACGCTACTAAACAAATTGTAAGACTCAGTTGTCCTTACAATTTCTTGAGTAGTTGGAAATGGACAATCTGGACTGTGACTGAAAGAAATCAAAAGGTGCTGCTGAACCAAAAGATCTTCTATTAGCATTTGGTGAATCTGATAGTAGAGGTTCAAAAATTGGATTTCGATTTTTGGGTTGGGTTATTGATAATGGTGAAACATCGTTTTCTATGCTTCTTGGTTGTGGCTCAATGCTTCCAAGAAACAAGATAGGCCCACCCAATCGTTCCGCCTGCTGAAGTGTATTGATTTTGCTCGGTCTGTATGTATACCGGAAGTACTTCAGGGCTAGAATTGGACCCATCCCTGCTGCAACTATGAGCTGCAATGGATGTAAAGTTTCCATCAGTATTACTATGAATCATAAACAATGGTCTGGCTCCTCTCCAGCACCGTAGAAACCCACCCTTGGTGGTAACCTCAAAACTCAGAAGTGAAACATTAATTGATAAGTAGAAATCAAATCATCATTTAGATAATTAAAGAAAACTGAACGAAGAATGGTTCATCTCTGAGTAGATCCTTTGGTGGTCCTGAATCACCATAAAGAAGGCCACTGCTATCAATTCACCAAAAGGAAACCACTAAACTAATAAAACATAGTGTGTTTGTTCTATGGTTATGAAACATTGATGGTTCTGCCCCTGAGAGATTACAGATACACTGGTACAACATGACTTTGAAACCAATGACTTAATAAATAACTGCTATGAATGGAACAGGAAACTTACCAAAATTGTAATCCAATAAGAAGGCTGTCTACACAAGCGAAACATAATTGTATACATTCCTGATGATGGAATGGCGCTGAAGATCCAGTTGATGAGATAGAAGGCAGCTAAATTCCCCCATATAGCAAGGTGTTGCAATATTGTAAAGGAACTGTAGGAATAAAACAAAACACAAAAAAAAAGCCAGGCACTCAGACAAAACTCAAAAATCATTTTTTCTTGGAAGTTTCTATGCAAGCTTTTGAAGCATCTAGTCAAGAAAAATCAACCGAGTTTAAAGTTAGGAAGTTCAACTCTTTTAACCAGGAGATAACAAGAACAATTATCACGGATTACCAAGCAACTCGCCCTATTGATAAAAATCAATCATGTGCATATCTTTCATTTCTCTGGTAGTTACTTGGAAACAATTTAAAACCATATCAGAGCCAGTCAGTTATGATGAAACTTACTTTGTCTCTAATGTTATTACAAAAGCCTGCAACCAAATACATCCTGAGAGAGCCACCATTGAAACTTCCTCCATTTCACTTTTTTCGTAAGCATAGGCATGTATGCTAATCAGAAACACAACAATTGCCTGCAATCCATTAGCTGGTATTAGAATCAATAAAGAAAAGTAACAGGAAGAAAATTTAAACCAACGCAGACCAACTAATCTTATAGAAACTTGAGGTCTTCTGATACAATTTAGAAAGCCTTTCATTGACATACATGCCCTAGGGATCTTGGATAGAGATAACTTAAAGTTCTAAATATCAGAAATGGCATTGTACCTAGTGCATCACAAGCATGTACGTTTCGTATAACTCAACACGTAGATTGAGATGGAATTTCTAAAAAGTAATTGTCAACAGAATTTTGAAGACTGAAAGGGATTAAGATTAGTTAGACGTATGCTAGTAGAATAATCTCTTCAAATTCACTCCCTACATGGTAAAATGATTTTGGAATTCCAACTGTTGCATCGAACAGTTTAACTAGTCCAACATAAATTTTGACATTAAACAAGGAAACCACTGAACTCTATACTTCTAACGAACTTTAACGAGCAAGAGTGAACTGCAACCATTACTAAAGATCACTGGTATCACCTGCAGGTTTAGTTGCGATTTACAAAGAGTGATTTCAATGGAAAACTTTTATCTTAAAACCAAAAGTAATACAGAAAGAATGAAACTATGTTAACAAACAGCACTCACATGGAAAAGAGATCGCCCAAACCATCCAGCAAATGTGCTAGGATTCAGAAGCCTGTTTCAAGAACAAAAAGTTCACTTACATTGACCAAAAGGAGGTATAAGTTAGATGAGAAAACAGAATGGCCGCTGCACATTACAAGTGAAAAGGTCTGGCACATATAAACTGTAAACTGAACAAGGACAATGCAGCTTAAAATCAAACCTGCCCGCTTGGCAATAAAATAAAATCTGTGGATGCTGCATCACAGTTTCCTCACTAACATCTTTATCAAGAACACTGACTAGAACAGGAACACTGGTGTAGAAAACATTATAAGCCATCAAGCTAACGGAATTAAAAAGACTGGTCCCAGAGACACCTGAGATGAAAGAGAAACTGGCATTGTTCCAAAGTCAGTATACCATAAAATAGTCACGATGCTGCTAATGATGAAAAGGTATCCGGGAGACTCAAACAACAAATGCTATTGAGAAGAGTTGAAATTGAGACTAAGCTATAAAATGAGCAATGATGTCCCCAGAAACTCACAAAATTTGAATGAAGCATATCAGCAGGGACTTATAAAAAGAATACTGGGACAGAAATGCTGTACGGTTGTATGAGTAACGCCCATGGACAAGTATCAATCTTTTCAAAAATCTGAACTCTGCAAACCAAGAGAAGCAGTCATACAGTTATGGACTTTTTGTGAACAACATACAGTCTAGGACTTGCAATTACGAATTAATATAGGCATTTGATATGACAACAAGAAATTTCAGATGCTGATCTCTTTTGTGAGTTGTCGAAATCCTAGAATTAACCAGGCATATACTTAAAGTTGGTTAATCAATTTGTTTATTCCATGGCATGTAATTATTAGTTTTAAGAAACAATAAAGAACTAAAAAAAAAATCCTCCAAAGGGGTATCCTTCAATTTTATTTGAATAGAGAATTTTACAAGATTTCTAAAAATTTAGAATGTTATAACTATTATCATCATCAAGTTCAACCATCTCTATCATAAGGAAAATGCTAAACAAGGATTCTATTCTCCCTGAAAAGAAGTTTGCAAGTTGTATATTCCAAGTAAAACATGTCATGCTTAGGGGAATTGAATCACACTTGTAGGATGAAAAATCATATTTTGCAAAAAAAAAGTAATTTGTAATGCCCAAAGATCTCTCATCTACAAAAATATTCTAGATGACCTTCAACTTCAATAATGACAAAAAGAAAAAAAAGCTTCAATTTCAATAGCTTATCACACCTGACAAGCATAAACTGTTCTCACCAACCAAGAGCAAACTGTACACACATAATACAAATCATTTTTCTCAAAGTTTTGAATGTTGATAAAAACTGGAAATTCTTCTGACCGAAATGTGACATACATTAGATATCAACATATGGAAGGGCAAGAAGAAGTTATTTCTACGTACGGGAGTTCTAATGGGAAAAAAATGATAAAAGAAAAAAAAAGATAGCACATTTACCAAAGTTCAGCTAAACTTCAGAACCATAACTGATGAAAATAATGCACTATAAGTAGAACAAATACATCTGATCATTTTTAGAGTGCAGAATACAAGCGAGCACACACGCACACGCACACACAAGTATCAATTAACTTACTCCCAATACTATAATCAGCTGCCCTAGCTGCCTGCAGTCCTTCTCTACCACTAATGCCAACCCCAATGTCTGCTTGTTGTATCATTCTCACATCATTCCCACCATCCCCAATAGCCAATGTTCTATAGTCACATGATTTTAAAATCTCCACGAGCTGCAAAACATAAGCATCACATAAAACACATTGTTCCAAAATTTCCTTTTTTGCACCAAAAAAAGGAGTGCAAATAGATGTCATATACCAGTACCCATCATGCATTTAAATAACATAAATTATTCAGATGACACATTTTTTTTCTTTTTCAGAGAAGAAACCCAACTTTTTTGCTAAACAGACAAAAATTACATGGTAGCGGACAACAAGTATTTAGATGGCACATATTGCACCATAGCCCGCAAGAAGAAATCAGGTAGCATCTCTCCTAAGTAGAGATGCAAGAATCTATAGCCCACACGATTCAGATGCCCCTTAAGACCACTTAAAGAAACAGCCATGTCCATAAGAATATGCTACATCAAGAAAATGAACATAGAGCTCTTGCACAGAAAAAATACATGGAATTGTTACAAAGCATATGAGTTTTTTTTTTTTTCACACGCCAATGTTTAAATCAAATTTTATATTTCATCCCTGGTTGTCACTATATCAATCGTACAGACGCATTATGAACTAGCAGTTCACAGATCTGTTATACACATGAACATTTATTAAAATAATTGAAACATACAAAGATGTGGACAAGAGGTCCACATGGAAGAAAAACACAAAACAAACATCAGAAATAAAACTCTGAAAAATAATCAGAATAATTAAAGATGCAGAGACTTCAAATTAGAACTGCCCTCCAATCCAGCAATAAAGAAAAAAGAGGAATATCCTTAAACTCCGTAAAAATCAAAGCCCACAAAGAAAACCAAAACCTTAGTCTCCCAAAGCTCCTCTACTCCAGCCCCTCTAAAGTCTTCAAAAATCCTCAAGTTCATTTCCATCCAGACCACCTAGATAACGACCAAAACACAACAGCCCCAAAGCACCTTCTCCTTTTTCCCTCCACCAAATGCAAAATGCTGTTCACTTAACAAAGATTGACACCCTGCTGCAAGCACCCAACTCAATCTGGCCTCTTTAAACAGCTTGTGCCATAAACCTAAAGCTAATGGGCAGTGCACAAATATATGATCAGCACTCTCCTCCTTCACCATGCACATAATGCACTATTGGAGAGACAGACAACAACATGGTCTCCTTCTCTGAATCAAGTCACATATATTCACCTTCTTGTGAGCCACAAGCCAGCCTATGCTTTCTGAGGGATATAACCCTTGATCTACCCCAACGTCAAATCAATCCCAATTGTTTCTAGGTCCCTCAATACTTTACAGAGGAGAGTATCATGGGGACCTGTGACATTGGCTAGCCCATTTCCATTTAGTGAGAACTAGAGTTTTTAGTTTGCCATGATATGAAATTGTTTTTTTTTTTTTTTTGAGGAAAACAGCCGTTGGCCTCTAATGAACTATATTCCATACAAACTGTTACATCATATTGCAATGCCGGGAGGAGCCAAGACAAGAGGTTGATGACAATCTAAACCATAACGTGCTAACTTATGAGCGAAACTTTTACAAACTCAAGGATGAAAGAAAAGAGAGAGAAATAAGTTGCTGCACCAAATTCTGAATTCATAACACATGCGCACCATATCGACTCAAGCACTCTCCATATTGAAGAACCTCATGCACTGCATCAGAGATTGTTTCTAGGTCCCTAGTTACTTTCCATAGAAGAAGTATTATTGGGACCCATGACATTGGCTAGCCCATTTCCATTTAGTATAAACTAGAGTTTTTAGTTTGTTATGACATGGCTTTTTGGCAAAATCTGTGAATAGTGAACTGAAAAATAAAAGAAAGATCTATAGGATCATGCCATTTGAATTCCTAGAAACAAGTAAAGTATATGGCTAACTAAATAAAGAAATTTTCACAAGGGAAATAGAGCAGGCCACCAGATATCTTCTAAAGAGACTATATTGGAGCAATTATATGTCCAAGGCGGAAAAAATTTCTTCCTTTTATTTTTCACAGCTTGTGCATGCATTCTTGATGCATATTATACTTGCATAGGAAAATTTCCTATCAGAATTGAAGAACAAATACATAGCTACCTAAGAATAATAAAAATATATTAAACTAAAAACTACTGAAAACACTCAAAATTCTTGATAAAGGTTGAACTTCATAGACAAAGTGATAGGAGGAAAGACAAATGAAATTTAACATGGACAAAAGCTAAACAGCACCTGAGCTTTTTGTGATGGTGTCACACGACAACAAATAGCAGTCCTTGACAATATTGCTAATTCAGTAAAAGCTTTCCGATAATGCTTAAGTGCTATTTCAAGGGACCAGCCATCAATGACAAATGCCACATCCTGTTAAACAGGTGGAACAATAAATAAATATTTTTTTTAAAAAAGGAAAAAGTAATTAGCAAAGTATCACAACTTTTAACAGAAGCCACAAGCACAAATAAACCGAATATATGTGCAATGTATTTGTTACATCACACATATATTTAAAAGTGCCAAAAGTAATTAACAAAGTATTCTCAAAACTACATTATGCATATGAAGGTAAAGAAACCCATCAGTGAATTTGAATTTGTGATTAGATTAAGCATACAAGCTTTACCTTAGGTTCTGAAGTAGTTTTCCTCATTGTAAGTAAAACTCTTTCTAAACTTCTACGAACTTCATCTTCAGTTTTGCCATCAATTAACAAAAGCTGACCTTTTGGCTCTGTCCAGTCACAGCGAGAGAGGATGAAGAAGCAATGATTAATGGTGCATAGAATTTGGAAAAGTGAAAAAACCACATTTCTTGAGAAGTTTCAGGCAAGGCAAATTGATAAATTCCATACAAATCTTCAAAAAGCAACGGAACAAAATTCCATTAAACTAAATATAAACTCAGTACCACACAAACCAATTATTTTGGATAAAATATTCTTTCAAATTGAGCCACACCCCAAAATTTGCCCTTCACCTTAAAATCACCCCTCTTTTACATAAAAAACCAAGAATTGGATAGCAATAACAGAAATTTTAAACCTTTATACAGATCAAGAACCAAGAGTCTGCAGACTCTCTTGTTACGAGGCTTGGCCTGCAGACTCATTACAAGAGAGTTATACACCTCTCAATGCTTTAAGTCATCTATAAACTGTATTACTCATTCATAAGCAGGTACACCCACAAGATGAAAATACAATGAAGCTGTTTGAAACAAGTGCACACTCAAACATACAAGAAAATGATCCAAGGGATATAATTTTAACCACCTGGGGAAATGAAATTGCATGAAAGAGCAATCTGTATTGCAGTATTCTGCTTGTCTCCAGTTAGCATCCAAAAATTTATGCCAGCCTTTCTTAGCGTCTCAATTGTTTCTGGTACGCCATCCTGAAGATTTAATACAAACAAGAAGACAAATTCAAGTATCTAAAAGGAAATAAAGTCGAGAAGAAGCATATCATCTCTTCCGTTGTCAGCAATCAGTAGAAAGTTAAGCAAACCTACATGTGTGGAGTTAGATTACAAAGCTCTAAGGTAATATTCACCTGGAGGCGATCCTCTATCGCAGTAACTCCAAGAACTTCAAAATCATGTTCTAATCTTTGACAGACTTCAGCTATTCTCCACTGAAAAAAAAAAGAAAAAAAAAAGGTTTAATTAGAGAAAGAAATGGATAGTTGAACTTACATGGCATGTAGGTGTACATGCATACATACCCAACAGACACACATTAACACAGATATTAGTATGTATATATGTATATGTCAAAACATACACATAAGCAATGTTAGGAGAACCATTCAGATGTACACTTTACCTCCCTATCAACCAATGTGCTGCTAGCCTCTTTAAACATCAAAGACCATTCTTGATATTCGTCTTCTTTTAGTTCACGCCAAGCCAGACATAGCGTACGTAGTCCCAGTTGAGAATATTGCTCAACAGCTTCAACAAACGTCCTTGTTTGCTGTCCTGAAGTGTATAATTGAGATTATTGAACGTCAATGTAAGTGGTACATATTAACCAAAATTTCTATAAAGAAGTTGCCAATAGCGGACTAGTCTAAGCGATATAGTTAAAAAAAACTAAACTTTCACAAGCCACCTTAAAACATTCACACTAGGTAAACACATAATCTACACAAAGTCTGCCAGAGGAGAAGCAAGGGTTATCAACACCTAAATGCGAATGTCTAGTCAGTTTTCATCAAATCTGGAACATGAGTTTGGAAGAACATCTTAACATTTAACATTGTTCTATTGCCATCCTTTTTGGAAATGCAATGAATATTTTTTATATATACATGTATAAATACATACTATAATACATACTATAAAATATATAAAAATTAAAAACTGTTACCAGCAGGTGCATATGGAAGAATTGCTTCATCTGCTCCTTTTGAGAGAAGGATAATCCTTCCATTTTGGCAATCCTTCACTACAACGGACATTCTTTTCCTATCAGAAGTGAACTCCAGAATTTCCAAGGCTTCATATTGAATTGTAGAAGAATTGAACCTGATCTCTGCAATTTATTAGTGGAAACTGTATCATCATTTCAACAATTAGAACCAATCTAATATAACAGCCAAAAGAAAATGTCGTATACCAAGAATATTTGCATTCTTATTGAAAAAAACCATATGTAGCTGATGAGCAGCATGAACAAGAGCATCCTCATCTTGAGATTGTGCCTTGTACACGATACTTCCACTTTTGCTACAAACAATAGAAGACACAGACAAGAAAAATTTTAACACTACTAAACAAGTTCATGAAAAATAATAAACACATACTTTTGTTTCATTCAGTCAGAAATCCAAAAATCCCGACACCCAATTAGAAAAAGGAAAAAGTGAGGGTTACCTTCGAATGGGTATAACTGTATTACATATTGCCATTACTGTGAGGAAATGTATAACATCAGAAGAGCCACTGGCGACAGCATTTACAAGCGCCTCATCTGCATGTCAGAGGATTGAATAAGAAAATCCAACCATAACCAAACCTTCAACCAAAAAAAGAAAAAAAGTAGTGGAACTAATCCTTGCATAACAATATTAGAAACCCTAAAAAATCAGAAGGCTGCCTCATTATACGTGTACAGCAATAGTCGGGTGGAATTGCAATTAAACAGCCAGCCTCAGTTGTCGGCTTTTTCCTGTATTTACCTCTTCTAAAGAGCTACCAGAGACAGAAAGATGAAACATGGCAATTTGAATTAAGACAAAGAGACTGTATTTTAAAATAAAAGTATTGTCAGAAACTCATTCCCTAATCCCTATATATATGGATATTTCTTGAAATATCAGAACTCAACTCTTTATGAATCATATAGCTGAAAAGAGTCGCAAGATTAATTAGCTAACTCATGTATCACATAAAGAATGATTTAGTTATATTCATGTAAATCTCATGTTACACGATATAATTAAACCGAGTGCAGAAGTTTAAAATACAAAAAAGTACATGCAATACAATAGAGAAGGCAACAAGAAAAAGTTCCATAAGTACAAAGTCAGAACCAAACCTTTTAAGGCATTCCCATTCTCATTCCCATAGAAAATGCCACTGATACAACATCTTCTAAATATCATTCTATTTTCAGTTAGGGTACCGGTTTTGTCAGTCAAAATGTACTCAACTTGTCCAAGGTCTTCACTTATTGCTGTACTGCCACATATAACATACACCTCTTATAAAATCAATATTACTTGACTATTTCATGAAATAAAAATTGTTGGATTTGTTTCTTTCAATACCACTTCAACTTACTTTGCTGCATGGGCTGGAGTACCCGTTTCTCGGTCAATCATTTGATTATCCCAATCAATAAACTTCGCATACAAGCTCTTCACAAGGTCGAGAGATACCTGTTAGAGAAAAGCATAGTATTTAAGCTAAAATAAACTTGAAAAATTAATTAATAATATGCAATCCCTATACAGAACAGATTTAAAAGCTTCAAAATTGTTGTATCTGATAATTGCACTTAAGTAAAGAGAACACCTTAATAGTTAATACATCTAGACTAACAAAGACATAACAGGCTGCCTTAGGCCCCCTCCTTTTCAAGCTTAATGCAGGAATTCAAAAAACTCTCTTTTTGTGGTAATTAATAAATTGTTATTTAGAGTTCAAAGCCATAACATTTAAAATTCTTCAGAGTTGATAAATTGTTGTTATTAGAAAAAAAAGGTTAAACTTCATTAGATCCAATAAATTCATACCTCTATCATTTAAAGGATCGCTTATTTCACTAATTTTTTGTATGTTCGGGTACAGTTGACAAAATTCCTTTCAGCCTTTCAGGACGGTTCTGTTTCCCCAATATCATGTTTGAATAATTAATGGTACATTATATACTCTTTTTAAAAATTTATTTCAATGTGTGAGAGAAAAGACTATTATTATTAAAGTAACACTACATGAACCAAATTATATCTCAAATTTGGATCTCAACTGATGAGGCAATGTTTCATTTGTTTGTATAGACCCAATTTAAACCTCATTTATTTTTAAGAAGATACTGGGTCGTCTCATGCCCCATCACCTCATAACTAAAACTTTGGAAAACACTTGGTGCCACCAGTATTATTGTTAATATTATATTAGAAAATGAGACTTTTAATGATGATCATTTGAAAAGTTGAAAAAACAAAAATAGGTACGGAGAGGATCTAAGTCCAAGGGAAATAGCATCCTCTCCACCTAAATTCTAAGAAAATTGGAAACTTGGAAATGAGTATGTCCTTTTCAATCAAACTTCAATTTTACAGCTTAGATGCATATGATAAAAATTCACCATCCAAAAATAGGAAAAATGGGGTCGTTGTAAAAGTTATTGTCGTTATGTTTCACATCATCATTATTGTGCTTGTGCTTGTGGTAGGTTGTAGTTTTGGTTTGTTGTTGATGTTGTTGGGTAGAGGTATATAGTTGACTCTTTGACTTATTTTAAGTTACTGCACGGTAGAGGAGTTAACTCTTTTAGAAAACACGGAAACTAATTCTCTTACTAATATTCTGGTTTTTATAGGCAAAAAGTATTTCAGGAAACTTAGAACTTTTTTAAAAACAAAAGATAAAAGTGTTACGATCTTAAAAGCTATGCTCTTCCAAAACAGGCCTTAGCTGAATAAAAAAAAAAATTTCAAATAAAACCATGGAACAACAATGTAGAAAAAATATTCACAAGCTTACCTTGATTGATATTGGTATCATGATGGAACAGAGCAGTTCAAATCGAAGCGGGATTATTAACAGTTCATACCATGGTCCTTCCTCTGGATATAGAACATACCATTGCTGCAACAGCAATAACAACAAAAGGTAGGTATATGTTTCATGATAAGAAATAGATGAAAAAGGTGAGAAATTTTAAACATTAAATTACTGTACAGTTACATCAAGTATGAGAAGAACAAATATGGTTCCAGATAGGGCAAATGAAAACAAATCATATCAGAGTAAAGTTACTTAAAACTCTCAGCTAAAAAATCAAATAGATAAGCATATGAAAGAAGAATTGAAGACAACAATCCTTACTACCAATTCACTTCAGATATGCATCCAGAATAAATAAATCAAAATTATTCAAAACACAGTTTTATCTTTCAAATCAATTCACAACTCACAGCACAAAATCCTTTTCACTTCAGTTATATAAGTAAAAACATTGTTTAGGGAACAAAACTACCCCATGCAGGAAAACTTGAAATCAGCTTAGGAAACCAATGCACACAGATAATTTAATATGTTCTTTGCTCAATTGCTACATATTATTATGATTCATGAATATCTAAATTCAGTCTTTCACAACTTGAAAGTAATCTTTCTCATCAAATTAAGCAAAATAAACAAAAAAATTTATTCATAGTCTATAAAACAAATGTACAGAAGAAGTGGACAAGCTCCACTGAAATACATACAGCATCCATAACCTGCCAGCTTCTAAGGACATCAAAACCAGGTTCAAATAATCTCACAAGGAAAAGAAAACAGATAAACTAAGGACCAAACCTAAGAAACCGCCGCCCTACAACCTGCAGAAAAAAAAAGAAAAAATGGTACATCCCAAATTTCCAGAATGCTTAAATTGTCTAAGGGTTGTTGATTCGAAAAGACCCTTCAAGGTAGAGAAATGACCAAATAGCTCTCTGGAGCTTCCTTGGGTGACCAAACTATACTCAATGAATTGCTGCATTGGCAACAATCTTTTGAAACAGCACCAGTTGACCGCACTTTTGGTCAGTCAACTCTAGAGCACATGTTAAAGTACGAAATAAGTCCACCGAGGGTTTTAATTGACCAAACCCAACTCAGCACAGTGCATTTTGAGCCATTCAACTGAACTTATAATGCATATGATTTTGAACACGTAATTTCCAATGATACCCAGTAAGAATTTCTTCTGAAATTCCTAAAGAACTTCAGAAAGGCAATTCTCAGTCCAAATCCACTTTCATGTAAAAAATCCTCAATCTATTCCTCACTGTGATTTTTATCTACCTCCAAGATAAACTTTTTCTGTTGGTTGTTAAAGTCCCTAGCTGATGCTTATAACTCACCTTTTCAAATCCTCCCATAGAAGTCTACGTATGCTTGTCAATATGTAGATTCACTCATGACACTCTTAAATATCAACCCTTCTTGAGGAAAAAAGACAACCCCACCCCCCTCCCCCCT
>QANT01002991.1:0-18275 GCA_003254885.1 Purshia tridentata
AAAAAAAAAAGACTTCGCAATGGCAAACCTGATAGTGGTTTTGCAAATGGCTTAATTCCCATTTGGAAAACTGTGCTAGTAGAGCCTTGCACAATTTTCCTAAAATAATAATCGTCAATATTATTTTGAGTTTTTCTATCAAGCATAAATTTTACTTTAATTATGTAAATTTAGGTTTATGGTTTATCTTTATATTTTCATAGATTTTATCTAGTCTTCGAAATTTTTTCACTACTATATCTTAATAATTCTCAATTCAATTGAATTGCAAATCCCTCGTCCGCACCACTGCCATTAAAACTCTCTTTCTATTCTTTTTTTTTTTTTTTGGTTAAGATTTGAGGAAGATGATGGTAAACNTTTGGGTTAAGATTTGAGGAAGATGATGGTAAACAAGGAAATAGTTATGGGCAGTTTTGGAATAAAGATGGATGAAATAAGTAGATTTCAAATATAATTGTAGGTGTAAAAAAAAAGTGGGTGGAAAAATAAGATGGGAGGTGAAAATAGAACCACTCATAAGTTTATTTGTTAATATAGTTAATATATAAAAATCACTTTCCTTTTTGTTTTCCTTTTATTTACTACCCTAAAGTAAAAAGCAACCTATTAATATTATTAAGCACTGGACAATTGACGTACATGAAGCAGTACGGTAGAATAAGTTTTTCTCTAATTCTGGTCTCGTTGGGGATAAAAGTTCCATATTTTCGATGAAGACAAGAGGCTTGTACAATGTTGTGTGGTGTAAAATTAAACTGACCTTTTCTTAATTTAAATAATAGGACAATTTTATCAACTAATTACGCACACCAATTGATTTCTCCAAGTTGCACCAGAAGTCAGATACAAGGTACTATCATGTACCTAAGCCATTTACACCATTTAAGTATGATAATTTAGATGGATAGTAAATTTCACATGTAAAATGTAAAGTATGTTTCAATTTTTTTATGGTATCATAGCACATACTAACCACATACGTGTCAAACTCAAATATTCATACGTGCGCATACCATTGACTGTACGCGGTGCTGGGCCTTCAGGCTAAGAATCAAGATGGAAAGAGAAGTAGACCATTCTTCTTCTTTTTTCTTTTTTAAAAAGAAAATTGATAAAATTAGGTTAGAAAAAAACCATAAAACGTATTTTTGTTGCTAGTTGGTGAATAATGATGTCGTTAGCCGAAGAAAATTAATAATGATGTCATGCAAATTATGGCAAAGCCACAAATATGACGCAATTATTTGCGGCAGAAGACTTTTGTTATTAAAAAAAAAAAACACAGAGAGGGAAAAAGGGTCGTTTTCAAGTTTCAATAACAGTTGAGAACTTGAGAATGGGAACGCCCAGTTAAGGAAACAGAGCTTGTGCTATGACTCGTGATAACAAAGACAAGAAAAAGCCACAGGTCCACAGCTACAAAACCCACACCAACTGCCATTATAATAACAAGACGGCCCTCTAAGCCTCCCCTTTTCTTCTTCTTTTTATGTTTTTATATTATTATATTCCATTTTTCATAATTAAGAGTTTCAAGCCCTCCATGTTCGCCACCAGAAAGAAATGTTAACCCGACTTGGAGTTGGAGGGATCAGGGATCGAAGTTGATTGGTCATCTACAAGCAGTGAGATGGGTTTGTCACTTTTCAGTTTTTCTTAGTAATGAGCTTAATCATTTCATTTTTGGGTGTTTGTTACTCATTTGGTCTGTCTGTGTTGTTTTGCTGAGTATTTGGTTGATATTGATTCTTGAACAACATGGGAATTTGGCAATATGGGTCGGTCCCGAATCTGATTTATCAAGGTATGTCTGAATCAGGTGGAGCTGTTTTTCTATAAATTATACAACCCCAGAAGATAGAATTAGAAGTTGTTTATTGGGGACAATTATGGGTTGTAGCTGCTTTGGTTCTTCAGTTGCAGGGAGGAAGAGGAGTCCTGGTCACACTGGCCAAGACCTTGATGGTATGGACCTGAATAAATGCGCCTTTTCTTTCTTTTTTCCTTCCACACTGCGCTTTTATTTTCATGGCACTCTCTTGCATCATCGTCATATTTATTATTAATTATTATTTCTTTTGTGTGTTGCAAAGGAAATTTGACGGGAAATATTACAAGTTTCTCCTACAATGAATTAAGATCGGCAACGGATAATTTTCATTCGAGTAATAAGATAGGGCGAGGAGGTTTTGGAACTGTTTACAAGGTACTCATATTCTGCGGATGGTTTATCATTATAAATATTTTGGAAAAATTTCACCCATTATAAAGAAGTTATGGTATCTGTTATCTGAATTATATTATACTTTTCACTCAAAATGTGTCAGTGGCCTAGCAGAAGGCATTGATGGGTTGGCTCAAAACTTATTGCATCAAGCATTTGAAACCTGATTGCTGACACCCTGAATTGGGTTTATGTTTTTAGAGCACTTCAAGTTCTGATCTTATTTTTGACACATAGAAGCGTTTATTTGTATGTTAGAAAAAAAATTCTAAACTATAGTTCTAGATTGGAGAAAAAATGAGATTTTGTATCCTCCTAGTTCATAGCTTTGGGGTTTTTGCTTGTCTAGGGCATGAATTTTTCTAATTTGTCACGTTTTCATTAAGAAAAATAGCCATTAATGCGGGTCGCGTTCTGTGACTTTTCAATACGGAGTTGCTTACTTAGTCTTCAAGCTTTCATTGCTGGTCTTATATTGATGAAGGGCAAGCTTTAATTAAGGTTTTACATATTTAGAAGATTAAGATGGTTTTCAACATTGCATTTCATATTATCTTAGTAATTTATCTACTATTTGCTAGGGAACCCTGAAAAGTGGAAAGCAAGTTGCTGTGAAGACACTTGCTGCTAGGTCGAAGCAGGGAGTCCGTGAATTCTTAAATGAAATTAATACTATATCAAATGTCAGGCATCCAAACCTTGTTGAGTTGATTGGGTGCTGTGTTCAAGGAGCCGATCGGGTTTTGGTCTATGAATATGTTGAGAATAACAGCCTTGATCATGCATTACTAGGTAATTTGAACAAAAATCCTTTAGCATGAAAAGCAAAATGAAGGTTCATAGTAGAAGCGAGGACTATAAATCTAATTTGTTTTTCTGTGTCTGTAGGTTCAAATAGTAATAACATCAAACTGGACTGGGAAAAAAGATCGGCCATTTGCCTGGGTACTGCTAAAGGTCTTACATTCCTTCATGAAGAGCTGGTGCCACATATTGTCCACAGGGATATCAAAGCTAGTAATATACTTCTTGACAAGGATTTTAACCCAAAAATTGGAGACTTTGGATTGGCTAAACTCTTCCCAGATAATATCACTCATATTAGCACAAGGATTGCAGGAACAACGTATGTTAATCTTTCATTATTTCTAGTTGATTGTTATTTTGTCATTTGACATTCTATTTTCGTTGCACAATTCAAAATTAGGAGATTTCTGTTGCTTGGTTTTTTGCTTGAAAGATCTTCACTTTCTTCAGTAATTGCTCTAGGAAAATTAGAAAGTAGTTCGTATGGGTCTGTTGATCTTGGAGATGGCAAATTTGCTGATAATATGTGGTGCTATGTTCCCTGCAACCATTGCTGCCATCTTATGCTAATTATGTTCTGTTCTTCAAATAGTAAAAAAGGAAATTGAGATTCAGTTTATGTACGAGTGAAAGAAAATAGCTGTCATCTTATGCTTTATTGTTTTATGCAGTGGCTATCTGGCACCAGAATATGCATTGGGAGGTCAGTTAACCATGAAGGCTGATGTTTACAGTTTTGGCGTTCTTATTCTTGAAATAGTTAGTGGCAGAAGCAGTGCCAAGGAAAACTGGGGAGGGACAGAAAAGCTTCTGCTTGAATGGGTGCGTTGGTTTATTTCCATAATACTCAGCGTCTTGTTTTGCTTGTTTTTGTGCCCTTTGTGACAGTTGGTGTTTATAATTTGTTTTTGGCTTGGTTTCTTCTTTACTAATTTATAGGCATGTGGCCTTTTGTTCATTGGTAGGCATGGCAGCTCCATGAAGAAGGGAGATTATTGGAGCTTGTCGATCCAGAGCTGGGGGAATATCCGGAGGAAGAAGTCCTTAGGTACATGAAGGTGGCATTTTTCTGCACCCAAGCAGCAGCAAGCCGAAGGCCACTGATGAACCAAGTTGTTGACATGCTCTCAAGGAACATCAGAATCAACGACAAGCAACTTACAGCCCCAGGTTTCTTCAACAATTCGGGCAGCCTCGGAGAACCTTCTTCGAGTAAAAAATCATTTGCTGACACCACTAGCTGTCAGATGAGTTCTGTCCCCGACACTATAACTCAAGTAACACCTCGCTGAAGAACAATGCATTTGCAATATAAAAGAAGACAGAATCTGCGAGTCCAGAACAAATTGTTCCAATAGTCCAGAATCTACGATTATTTTCTTTAACCTTTTACACATTTTCTTTGTATTAGCCATTTTCACAATTGTTATGTCCAGGAAGAAATTTGTAATGTTATGTTTTTTATTATTATTATTATTATTATTTTTCAATTGTTATATTATTGAATTCTCTATAGTATAAACGAAAGGGGTAAAATACATTTTTGATCCTTATATTTTGAGTTGAAAGTATATTTGATTCTCATAGTTTAAATTTTTTCAATTTGGTATTTGTGTATTATATTTTTTACAATCTTGAGACATTATACATTTAACATGAAATTAAATTAACAAAATTTACTCAATAATGACTGAAAATTATGTATATAACTTTGTATTTTTAATTTTCAAAAAAAACTTAAAGAAATCACAAATTTAAAATTCAAACCCTAAAACTTTTGTGAGTCTCTATTTCTTTAGCAAATAAACATGAAAATAAAAAGTGAAATTAATTTTAGAAAACCCATAAAATGGTCTTTCAATCTCCCAACAAATTTTGTTCTTAAAAATAAATAGATAATTTATCTCCAAATTAAAGATTTGAGGTTTGTTAAGATTGTTTTGAGATTGCAAATAATATAAAATATAGAGATCAAATGAAAAAAATTAAAACCACATGTACTAAATATGTTTTCAGCTCAAAAATGTAATTTTAGTCAAATGGAAGAGAAGAATGCTGTAAAGCTGTGAAACGGAAATTAGTCGGTCAATACACGCTCTTGACTTCTATCTTTCAAGTCGAGAATGCTTTTTTATGTTTTTGTTCGGTTTAAAAGGATCTTCGAGAAGTTTTAGGTACAACAACATGTAATTGGATGGTGGGTCTACCTAAAGTTTGTAAAACCCCTCTTAGCAAACAAAAATAGTTGTAGAACCCCACAATGAATCCTTTGATGGGACTACCATATAAAATATGAATTCTCTTTTTTATAGCATAAAGCATAATCAAGATAATGTGGTAGAATTGTATACACAAGACTTTCCTTCTGTTCTCACCCGAAAAAGAAAATGGCTGATCCCAAAACGTAATATTCATAAAAGGTTTGTAAACACTGACAATTTCAAATCTCAAATCCCAAACACAGCACATCCAAAACCAATGTATATAACGGCCCTCCACATTGAAAGCTAGGAATAATGGAGGCCACATATTACAATATTCTGATAATCAGTAGCAAATGAAGCGGTGAGATGGCAGACGATAACCAATTAGAATCTCAAAATAATAAAACTGATTAATAAAATATGAAAAAATTCGGGAAATTATATTGAATTAAGCAGACTGATCTTCGGTAGAAGCAGGAGGAGCTTCTTGTTCGGGTGCGTCTGTAGAGCCATTAGAGGTGGTGGCATCTTTGGCTTGTGAAGCAGGCACACCATCAGCAGGAGACCCATTAGTTTTAGGTGCGGCGTCATCCTTTACTTTTTGAGCATCTTTTGCATCCTTCCCATCTTTGGCATCCTTCTTCGCATCCTTGCCATCTTTCTTCCCATCCTTGGCATCCTTAGCAGGAGTAGGAGCAGGTGGGGGTGGAATCATGTGAGGTGGAGTTGTGTGCTTCAGCTTCAATAGTATTTGCCGCATCCTTGACAGATCAGTTGGTTTTCCAGGCTTTGGGCCCTGAATGACGGTGATCGATGGTTTCTTGTCCTGATCCTTCTTCTTGCCTCTCTTCTCAATGTTTGGAACCTCATAAGGAATGAGCTCTGCTATCGCTTTCCAACTTTGCTTGTCTGCATTTTTATGAAACTTCTCTTGATTAGCCAAGAATACCTGCTCCACATAGAAATCAACTGCTTAGCATTAAGAATAACCCAACTGGCGGTGGAAAGAGAGTAGCTGAAAAAAGCATTCCAAAGTTACCTTCTCCTTTTCTCTGTTTTCAACCTTGTTAGACTCAACATTAAGCTTCCTTTTCTCATAGAAAGCACGTTTGTACTCCTCAGCTTCTTCAATAATCTGGTTTCTGAGTTCTTTCTCCCTCTTCTCCTTCTCTTCAAGTAGAAGGGCATTTTGACTGTGCCAGCCAAGTCAAATTAGGCCAATAATTAGCCAGAGAAAATCTAAACCATCTACTAATTTGCCAGTGCACCTTGACCAATGTTTATACAATAACTAAGCAAAAGCATGATCAAATAACTAAGATAATCTAATGTTGTCATTTGTTTTCCTTTTGGATAAATGCTTGCAGTTGTAATTTTAAGCAAGCAAACAAACAAAACCCTAATGACCAGACAATTGGAACAAACACCTGCTTAAGGGGGCAGCCTTTAATGCAAAACCTTGAGTGTAATGAAATCCTAGATAAGTTTTGATTAACCGCAACATGATCTGAAACTTATTTATGAAAATCACTAACCATATATGCATGTCTAGCCCCCAGATTGGATTTGGTTTTAAAAAGCTTTTGTATGCTTGCGTTGTTCGGAAAAAAATAGCCGAGGATGAACTCTGGCTATATAATATCTAATAGGAAACAAAAATAACGATAAAACTCTAAATAACTTGTTCTTCTAAATTTAAAAGTGAGAGAAACATTGTATACCAAAAATAAAAAAAGTGCGAGACACATTTCTTTTAACAATCAAATCCAAGAAAATCAATAGCAATCCTCATTCCAAGATGGCTACAAAGACTCAAAAAGCACTCTGCGGTTTCTGCGCAGCTACAGCTGCATGCATAAGATTGAAGAGTCTGCTCTGAACTACACAAACACACAATGAGCCACTCATCTTTAAGTATGAATTGGATTTACTAATCTTTCATGGATCGCAAGAAAGTAGGCCCTTCTCAACTATAATGATTAGCCTACCAAAGCTTCCATTGACTAACCACTTTCCAAAAACTGCAACCAAACAACTAATATAACAGTACCTCTTCTCATAACCACAACTAAGAAAAAATTACAGATCTAACCATACTTCATTAACAAACACCTAATTAACCCAATATCCAAAACCAAACACGTACAATTTCTATAAAGATGCAAAATTTCGCAGATCTTACAAAATAAGTAGTTAAATAACCGAAATTGAACTGGATCGGAATCTTACCTCCGCCATTCTCGAAGAGCGAAGCCTTCCTCCGGCACCATCTCGCTCAGGTCCGGGAGCACCGGACCGTCCGATGCGAAAGCGCCATCATCGATTCCGTTCTCGCCTAGGCCGCCATAGCCATTTCCATTACCGTTCTCAGCGGGAACCGAACCGAACGGAGATGACTGGGAGTAGTTGGAGCTCGGATCGTCAAATCCGAACGCATCCTGCGACGCCGCGGTGGCTGAGTGGTCGCCTCCGACTTCTCCGTCGGTTGGAAGCGCGCCGGAGTAGTTGGAGTAGGAACCGTAGTCGGAGTAGTCCTCGATGACGACGTCGTCGTGGTCAAAGTGGCGGTTGGAGGCGTTGAGTTCGTCGCCGTCGATGCCGTACGCGTCGAACGAAGCCATCTCTCTCTGTCTCCGATTTGTTTCTCTCTCTCTCTGTGTGGAGACGATTCGGTGTTTATGCGTGTGTAAGTAAAATGTGGGAGCTGAGAGCCTTGCTTGGGAACTAAAATTGCAAGCTCTTATTTGGACTATTTTTCCCTTTTTATATAGTTAACGGAGAAGAAGCGGGACGGAAGTAGAAATAGAAATAGAAATAGAGAGAAATGATTTTACCAAGAATCGGGCATTGTACAGTACTAATACTATTGTTTGAATTAGTCTCGCCTTGTCAATACCGATTTTTCGCTCTATATATATGTCAGATGACTAAGATGGATCAGTGTGGATGATTCATGGTTGTGAGACACCAACTAGGAACATACAGAGTTGGCCTTTTACAGTTTTACCCCCTTGGCGGTGCAATACATTGCCTTAAGCAAATGTTAATATTAATTATTTGTTTTTTTTTGGTCTGATTTAATTTTTTTTTCAAGATTTGAATGGATATTTAGCATCACAAATTAAGAAACAAAGAAAGCAGTGTATCAATTTGAGTGTTAATCCGGCAATCACTAACGTATTATTTATCTCTATTTTGATAGTTAAGAATGAAGATCTTAAATTCGAAGCATTGTACCATACTCGTGCCTAATACCTAATTTTAATGCGAAGGTACAAAGCCCTCCAAAATGATCAGGTTAATCGTTTACGGTTGGAACTCAGTCAATGCATGGACTCCTAAACACCGCTCATGTACTGATCTTCCGAATCATGCCTCCGGTCGATCCTACTTCATGGTCTGGGAAGTCCTTGTGCGGCTGGCCATATCAGACTCATCAAAATAACATCAACTGCAATACCAGTAGAAAAATTTCCACTCCATCAATTAGAACAAGTGAAAACTGTATTACATTAGCTCAATTTACATTACTAAGCGGCTCCACCTCATGCAACATATCCTGGAATTGGCATATTCTCATATTACTATTCCTCACAGAGATGGACACTGATAAAAAACTGACAATTTGAAAACGCAACTGTCACTGGTTAGCACCTAACAACAGATAGACACTGAAAGAAAACCGACTATTCAGAAAAGTAACTGTCAATGGTTAGCACGTGCCGGGACTCTAAGCACAGCCAAAAGCTGCCCTCGACACCGTGTTCTGCTTACTTCCGCATGAAAAAACATCAATATGTAACAAACCTGACCCAAATAAGCTCTTTCAAAGGTCATGGAAGAATGCATCAACCACACCAAAAAGTGGAGTTAAACAGCATTGCCTTGTAAAAGCTTGCGGGGAAGCTTATGAGCAATTGGTGGGGGGAAAAACTGTTACAACAATGACAGGAAACCCAATGGAAATCTTAGGACTGTAGTCACCTGGCAAGCACCTCCCCCCTTGCTTTCAGAAGAGTCTGAATTGAAGCTGTACGCTCAATCTCGTTCATATAGCTTCTTCGGAATAAATGTTGTAAGGAGACTTAAAGGCTATGGCCCTTTGGCAGTTCTGATCCTCCACAACCCTTGTCCTTCCCTATAATATGTACTGCTTCCATGTCACATCAGTAACTATACCAAAATCAGATGAAAAGGTTGCAAGACTTCAGGGAACAGGAGGAGCATTTTTCGGATATCTAGTAGAAGAGGGCATCCGCTGCAGAACTTGTGGAAACTCCTGCTTCAGACGTTTATTTGACATCCCTTGCAAAGACCTTTTTCTCGTTATCAGAAACACCATATTAGAAAGGGGGAATACACAATACACACACACACACATATAGGAAAAAAAAACATCAGAATATAAGATATTGACTAGCAACTAACAATGTGTCCACCTCCTGGTGCTCTAGAGAAAGTAAAGTTAACTAGAACTAAACCATCAATCCCGACAGATCACAAGCACAAGCTTGCAAGGTTTTGTGGCTGGTTGACCAAACCATAGTTCAAACTTAATTAAGAAACTTAAGAAATAACTAAACAATTCCAGCTGATGAATTCACACACCTCGGAGAACCCTGATGTTTCTGAGCATATAGCGTTGATCTTAGACTTGCGAGGGCCTTTTCAGCAGCCTACGGAAAAACATATCTAGGTTCTCAAATATCATATTCGGAAAAGCAAGAAGAGTACTAGGAATTGAATCGACATTAAGTACCTGCATCTTAGCCTCATCCCATGTTAACCCAATCCCCTTCCCTAAGACCTCTCCGTCTATTTCAACCTGAAACATGATACCAAAAGAGAATTAGAAAGAAAGGGAAAAAGGAAATAAAAAAAGATAAGCATGCCTCAAGGATACTAAAAGATTATCCTTAAAATCATACAGCTTCCAATTCCCAAACAAGTGTCAATACCAACACTTCTAAAAAGCACAAGAAATGAATCGACTTTTTCACTGTATAGCCATCTCTTGGAAGTTGAGAGCCCAAAAACAAATCTCAAAGTTCACAAAATATATTGCTTTAACTCTAAAAATTACACTTCAAACCCCCAGTTCTCTCATTTTTCCCTTGCACCAAAACTCAATGACCTGATCACCATGAATGCTGATCCTTCATTCATACCGAACACAATTAACGACCTTTTAATTCATTTATTGATCAACCAAGTGGGGAGAGGATGTACTATTTGATCTAGTACAAGACAAAAGAGGCTACCCAAACTCATGGGAGCTTGCTTCTAGATTCAAATCACGGGGGGAAAACTACTGTATTCTGACGTAAGTTCTCAAATCATTTTCATTTATGTAGTTTTTTTCAACATTTAACTGACTTCCTCATGATTTCTGAGGACCATAATCATTCTCCAATTCAATATAATAAAATGTAAGATATCTCAAACTTTATTCAGAATAATGAAGCATATAATCTTGTCAAATACAAACCTCTACATGCACTTCATCTTTCTCAATTGAATTAGCTGAAGGCGAAGGTCGCAGTTGAAAAACAACACCAAGACCCTCGATCATACACTGAAGTAGTTAAATACAAATAATTAGCATCATTCAGCCACTGCAAGGAGGAGGGAGGGTGGGAAGGACAGAAGAAGGGAGGGGGAGAGAGAGAGAGAGAGAGAGAGAGAGAGAGAGAGTTAAAAAACTAAAGCCAACTAATCAAGTTTGAGTCTTACAAGTTCTTTGAGAGCAGAGACTGAACTCAGAGACCTTTTTGAGCCTTCCAGCCTAGGGTCTAGAGGCCTCGATGGCTCTGATGAAGTTGAAGATGACAGGGACTCCTCTTTGGGCAATGGTTGAATCCCAAGAGAATTCACATTACCCACAAAACCATTGCTGTTAACATTAGGAAACCTGCTCGTATCCCCATGAATGGACACAGAATCAGGCTTGCCACGGGCAATGTATATATCTGCAAAATCATTGTCCAGGATGGTCATAAACACAGAAGGGGAACTATGGGCAAAGGTCCTTCATGAATATTACCATCTACGAAGAGAACAAAGATAAACCCAATATTCCCTAGCAAAATATACAACCCCAGACAGGCACGACATGAACTATGAGAATGGCAGACTTCACTAGCTAGTGGCAATAAATACAACAATGAGAAATCTTACTAGCTAAATTTTTTAGAGAACCCTCAGCAGCCTGGCAATGAGCTTCCCTTCTCGTTCTACCACTTCCTTCACCAACTTTTTCTCCTGCAAACCAGGCCTAGAAAGGGAAAAATGGGATAAACTAATAAATCTGTGACATTCTCAAGGAAGAAATACGAAACATTATGAAGTCAGGAAGCAGTAAACAGAATTTCCGAGAAAAGCTACATAGTATCAGCTTGACCTACACAGCATATGAGATTCATTGATTCAGATACTCAGTTCCCTACCAGGAAACATATAATTAGCACCACTAATAATACCCTTAACCACAATTAAACCTCTTCCAGCCTTCAACTGTGATGTATTGCTATGAAATAAGACGAACGTACATTACTCTTGTTGCTTTAAAACATTAATAAAATCACCAATAGTAAAGTAACATGTACTCTATAAAAGCAAATCATTAACAATGACAACAGCATTCTTTCACGAGTTTCATTTTATAATATCAATTCATATCATTATTTCAATAAATAAAAAAAAGAAGAATGTGCTTGCGTATCCTGACTTTGTAGACCAAATTATTGATTTGTGGATGAAAATTCCGATAATACTACAAATGGTCTCACCTATAATATTTTCTTGTAGCTCTTTGGAAGACAAAAAATTGAAGTGTAGATAGATTGTCACAAATTCACAGGATTTGTAACTGAATAGTATCATTTTTTAAAAGAAAAGTTAAAATTTTTGAAGGCATATACACATCCCAAACCCTCGCCGATAAAATTTAGTTATGGTTAGATAAGTTCAAAAGGTAGCAAGTCAAAATTGCAAGTACCTCAACATAAAACTGCAGTTCTGTGCTAGCAACCAAAGCTGGCCTGAACTCCACCTATAAGTTCTCATTTTAAAAAGGTGAGAAAAGAGAATGAATTAAGATGGAACACAAGGGTTTGATATATATGCTAAACTAACTTTTCTCTTGCAACACAAACAGTTACAATTACCTTTGTTCCACACTTCAGTGCAATTTCCTGTAAAACTCCAGGAGGAGTTTCTCCATTGGATACAGCTCGTCCAGATTCAAAGTCAACATCTCTGTTGCTGGACGATGATCGATTCAAAGGAGCCTCCTCACCTTCAAAAATGCATATCCCCATTATATAACACCACTCTCATGATAAAATCAAAAGCTAAGAAACCACTAAAGTTCCATTTAGATAAAAGTTCAGATTCATAGAAGAAAGGAATTACCTCCACGGTAGAATTTCAACCATATGAAACTCTAAACAAATTATAATAGTAAGTATTCAGAACAGCAACAACCATCAATGAATATGTACTTATAAGAAAACAATGTGAATCATCTTAATAGTCAATTGTACATGTCACAGATTACCTGACAATGAATGATAACCAGACAATGCATGGTTGAATCGCAACCGATCATCTCTATGAAATGCCTGCAAAACAATAATCTTTTTAAGAGTGATAATGTTCATAAAGCACAAGCAACATCACTGCTCAGCATAAAAACAAAAGAATTGTAGCCAGATCAACACAATGTACCAATTACCTCTTTTGGAATTCTTTGATTTTCTTGAAGAGTTCTATCAGATGGAATAGAACTCTCAACCTTAGGAAAAAAGGATGAATGATGAGGTCTATGCTTCTCAATCTGCATGGGTTCTGAATCTAAAGGAAGTTCTTTGGGTACCATCCGGCTCAGTTTCTGTGGGCTCATCTCTTCCTCCACTGGAAACCACCCTACACGTGATTGCACACGTGGAGCAGAGACTTGTATTGGAGGTCTTACAGGAAATGGAGATTCGCTTGGTGGATGCTCTCTTGTATCTTGGCCATGCTGCAAAATCAGTAGCCTCCGCCTTGTATCAGGATCTAATTCTGATTCAGGTACCTCACCCTCCTCTCTAGCAGGAGAAACATGACCCAAAGGTTTGACTAGTGAAGCTACCTGGGAGAATTGTATATTAGCAAAAGGCATTACTGATGGTTGAGTTGTTGGCAGTGAAATTGTGCTAGAAGGAGCCACTGTGTACTGAAGAGGACCAAGCCTTGGATCTATGTGAGTGACTGCTGAAGAGACTGTTAAAGTAGCTGAGCTTGCTTCCTGTGAACAGGAAACAAGTTAAAAGAATATTGATTTACACAAAATTGCACATATAGATGCAAAATATTCATCCAAAGAGAAAACTTCAAATATCAAATGCTTTCAATGGCCTGCTGTACAAGCCAAAGAGCACATCTTTTTTCTTGATTATACTATATGCCAAATAAAACAATATATGTGTAATGAATCAATGCTGAATCTTCAAATACCTTCAGTCTTCTTTCAACCTCAACATCTGCCATGCCATCAGAAGGAAGCGGGTCTCTGTTTCCATTTAAAGCAGAGGTATCATCCTGAACAGCCAAAAACTATTAATGCAATTAACATAGAACAATATGAAGAGCATGGTGCAAGGGAAGAGGTTTTCAGAAAGAATGTCAACCATTATCAATACATATGTGTGCATGTGTTTGTATATCTTTAATATATACCATGCAAAAAAATCATAAAATTGTCCCAACTGACCTCTGAAACTAGATAATTGCTCACATCAGGAGAAGGGATATCTTTAATATCATCTTCGTAAAAAAATTCAGGAATCTTTTGTAGAAGACAGTCATCAAATTCTCTGTTATCACATCAAAAGTAAAGTCATTCCAAGGCCATTATTTCACACATAAACAGTGAACGTCTTCATATATGGGGCTTTATTTTCTTACCTAAAGAAGCCACCTCTGACATTGCAGGCAACATTTCTTGCAACACACAAGACAGGGACAGCATTATTTGCCTACAGCAATAGGAGTTACAATGAGTTCAAGCTAAAGAAACACTGAAAAATATGCACATGTAAATTATTTGCAATAGAGCAGTTTCAAAGAGTTAATAGCCATATGCAAAGACTTTACCTCAGCTTGGGGAGCATAGTATGGAGCAAATGCAGGAACAACATGCACCCGAGGTTGATCTTTGTCGTCCCACACTTTCAAGCGATCATCAATTACCAATGCCATCTTAGGATGACAAAAGCTTTCTTGGAAGACATTGAACAATGACTTCCTTGAACCTATTATAATAAATGAAATACGTTATATAATAATATTATATAGGGCAATAAATGTGCTCTTTCTGAAATTGCATGCAAAAATTACAAATTACATATGCCACTTACCAGACTTGACACACACAATGCGATCCAATAATTTATTTGAGTTTATCAAATTCGATTCTGGATCAAGAAGCCTCCACATTTCTAAAGCATAATCCCTTTCAGCCATTGTGCAAACATAAACTTCAAAGCGCTTGCGCCCTCTGGCAGTCAGATAACTCCGAAGATCCTCCCATGCAGGTCTCAACCTCACGAGAACACTTGTATCACGAATCTAATACAGAAGTTCTATATTACTTAGACCATCTTTTAATGATGAGTATGTAAACCTAGTATGCAATATAAAAAATAGATACCATGACAAAACAACAAAGGTATCAGCACTATCCCAGACAAACAGATCAAGTGGATGTTAAAAAAAAAAAGAGAAAATGTGGATAAATTAATGACAAGAATAATCAACAATTACACTCCTTTCATGGTTGCTCATAGTTCGAGAGATGCAACAAGAGGGAAAAAAAAAGAAACTAAAAGTGCTGAAGTTGGAATCATAGTGCAATTTATAATTACATACCTGCGGATTAATGCGAGTCAGTATAATGTTTTTCTCTTGTAACCGTATAAGTGGCCGAATAATAGGTTGATGGTTGTCAGACAAGGCTGGAACAACCTCAGACTGAATTTTGATCACCCTCCCATTTTCAACAACTTGATCATTTTCAGCATATTGCTTCAATATAAACTTGTCATCTTGATATCGTTTGATCTCTGCCTGCATACCAGAAATACGTTGTGGGTCCACCTCACTGTTTATTTTCCTCTGTAGCGCTTCAATTCGATCCTCAAATGAGCGCATTGTATTTGCAACAATGAGTGTTTCATCGAGATCAAATACAATGCCAAGACATCTAAGGTTCAGCATGCCAAGGCAAGAATTGTAGAGTCCTGATGCAACATTGAATCCCCAGAAACATGGATACCGCTTATCACTATTCCTGGAATACATGGCAACCAAATGGAGCTCCTCCCCTCCTAGCTGCATTACTGCAGTCTGTAGATAAGCAATATAGGAACCATTGTCAAGGTTTGCAAAAACTACCATCCACAACAATGCGACTTCAGAAAGAAAGAATAAATTTACTGAAGTGCACAGAAACATGACATATATCATAGAAGAAGAGCTTACTTGATATTTTAAAACACCAAGATAATTAACACATATCCTTTACACTATACTTCCATTTAATAGAGGACTGTAAACTGCATTCCAACATATAGCAATACTGAAAACTTGTCATGCAGAATTAGACTTCTTCCTCAAACACTCTAATATCCTTTTGCAGCAATACAACCATCCATTTTCGTAAATGAAATATTTATGCAATCATCATCACAACCCTCTCCCAACAGACAACTTCCACCAAAACACATGAATAGTAAGATTAATAAACTGTCACAAATAATCATAAGGTATATCCTTAGCATCAAAGAGTTCCGCCATCGTACACAATTTAGTAAGTTAAGGAATAAAGTTCAGCTTACAGTTCTATGACATAAGTCCACAACTTCAGTTCAAAACAGTTCCCACAATATGCAGAATTAGTTCAAGTTCAAACAACTCACATAATATGGGGCAAAATTTACTGGGTTCACTGAAAGTTTAAAAATTTACAGTAGATTTCAAACATGGGTCCCCTGTAAAATAGTCCAGAGTCCTCTGTAATAGCATTATCAAGCAAGAGGGTTAGGTTTGAATCTGGGTTTGCCTTATTTTAATTTTTTTTTCCTTATTTTAAATTCTGGATTACTTATTTTCTTTTGGGTGGGAGTTTAATTCAATGTTGTGCTATACCTTGTTCTCCATGATACACGAGGAATGCAAAAGAAAGAGCGGCGTGTCCTGATTCTGCGAGGTCTTTGACTCCATTTTGAAGCAAACGCCATAAGCGCTTATGGTATGAAGCACTGCAACAGGTGGACATCTCTCACTTGATTGCGAAAAATGGCTTATTCTGATTTCCTTCAACTCATCCACAACATTCTTGTTCTTGTAGTTCTCGTTCTCTCCTGGGTATATCTCTACCTCCCCAAGTAACTCTTCACCTTTATACACCGACTTATACATTCTCCAAAAAATAAATAAATAACCCTGAAAATTTATTCCCTCCCCTGCTTTCTCATCAAAGTTCCATTCTCAATAAAAACATCGATTTCTTTGATATTCTTTCAAAATCATCATCGTCATCAAAAACAGCCTTTATATAATCCGATTTTTGCTTTTAAATCACTGAGCTTCAGAGACCAAAATAAAAAATAAATAACAAAAATTAGGGTTATTTCAAGTAGAAGATCTTAGATCCGTGATTGATGATCCAATCTTTACAATAGAGTCGGTGTTTTTATCTGATTTGTGGTGCTAAGCTAGGGTTTTTTTGGTGATAGCGATGATGATGATGAAGAACAAGAAGTCGTCAAGAAGAAAAACCCTAGATCCAGATAGCGAAAGGTCAAAATAGCACTGCAAATTCTTAAGTCAGATAATTCTAATTTATAAAACTTTTAATATAAAATAAGCGAGACCGGACGCCTGGGGCAATTTCCTAATTTACGTGTTCTTTTATGCTATTATTAGCAATTTCAAAAATGTCTGATGTAATGGTTAATTTACTAGATTTTCTAGTTTAACTAAGTTTGCTCGTGGCTATGATCACACAATGTGTCAGGGACCCAGGGTTACCTGACGTGTTAAGGAGCAGGGGCTTAGGTGAATATGAAGTTAATAAAGCTTAGGAAATGTGAAATTTGGAAATTCATGCGTGATGGGGTTAGTGATACGTGGCGGATGGTGATTTGTTTACAGTACATATGGCTGTGGTTTTAGATTCTCAATCTTTGACTCCTCGCGCGTGGAGATTACTTTGCGTCGTGTGGTTATCATTTTCTATATACGGTATATACATTGTACAATACTCAAACATTTAAGAGATTCACAAAATTGGTAAAAGCTATTTTTAATGATATCTCTTTAAACAGATTAATTTATAAATTGTGTATTCAACGTGTAAATTTATTACAATTCAACCAATTTTGACTTTTTTACAAAAGGATAACATTTTCTATATAAAGGACATTTTTCTTTTTTTGAGGGACTATATATAAAGGAGATTTTAAAATATTGAATGATATTTTTTTCGCTTCCTTGAATGAGATTCTAAATTTAATTTGCTAATGCTGTATTCGAAGATAAAAAAAATTGAATTAAATGGCATTTAGAAAATAAAGTAAGCAAATTGGTTCTTATTTTATTGTTTATTTGGAATATGGAATATCATGAAAAAAATATTTACTATTTATTCCTTAACTTATAACATTGGCATATACCATGACTTGACAGATCTCTTTTTAATACATTTTTTTTGGGCACAACGAAAATTTCGATGATCCACTTCTTTATCATATACATCTTTTACTATAAATAACTTTACACCTATATCGTTGACATATTAGGTAAATAAGTTAAATTAAAGATTTTACAAATCATAGGTTGGCTATATAATCTTCGTTTATTATTTCTTCAATAGTGTATTTATGAGAGCTTACAAAATGTGAAAGATGATAAAAAAAAGTACAAAATAGTCATCAATGGTTTTTTTATTTTATATCTTAATTTTGTTTATCTAATTTCCCGCTCTTTCTTCT
>QANT01002992.1:0-21884 GCA_003254885.1 Purshia tridentata
ATCTTTCAAAATTGGACCTATTTCTAATTATTCCTAAATAAAATTGCAGTCAATAAACCTAGTCATGGAGTGAGGCTAGGTCGATTTGATCAAAAAACTGAGAACCGCCTCAAAATTTGTGCTATCGATATAGAAAAAATTGAACTTATGGTGGTAGTTTTTCAACCAAAGTGGAGAGGTCGATTTTGGTCCCCATTTACTTAATCTAAAACCGTCAGTGAATCAAACTGAACCATGTATATAAAAAGTTTCTCGAAGTATTAGAAATCGGCGAGATCTAGCCATACCACATCAAGGCATCTTTTCCCCACCTCTAGTTCATCAACATTGTGGGCACAATTTTTTTTCCTCAAGTTGATTTTATACCTTTATGTAATAAACTTAATTTAGTTATACTCTGATAACTCTGTGCTAGGGTGAATATGACTTTATTAGATACTATATTATTATTGGGTCGGAGATTCTTTTAGTTGTGGTTGGGGTTGGTTGTTGAAAGTTAGACGTGTTTACTTCATGTTTTAAAGGTGGGATAGTCCACTTTATAGGACGTACTCAGCCAAATTTTCGGTAGAATTCTCCACTTGGATTGACTTTCCTATGTTGATCATAAGGAAGTTAACATAGGTGGACTCGACACCCTATTGGTGTTGGACCCTATAGGATCACTATGGGTTCTAAGGTGAAATTTGGGGACAATTTTGTTGCCTACACATTGCCACCACCGTTTGACCCAACCACGACCACAATTCGAGCAAGGGCAACAAACCTTCGCCTCAACCAACACGCACGACTCGAGTAGATATAGGATGAGCTTGACCAGTATAAGACCCCATATCAGAGTTATTGGGGTGTGATATGCAGATGTAAAGCATCAATGACGAACCTTCACCTCAACCAACACTCATGACTAGTCCAGATTTGAAAAGAAAGAGGGAGATTGTACGAATAGAATGAAAGAGAAAGATACTGGTTGTGGTGGGAGACAACGAGAGAAGCTGAGAAATGAAGGCAAAATGACCTAGAATGCAGGCTTAATGAGATATTATATTAAGGGTATTACGGTCTTTTTAAGAGGAAAATTGGCTATAAAAGTTACAATCTTCCTGGCAAGGCTAAATAAATAAATGAAATGAGGTCTCAAAAGAGACTATTTCGTGTAATTTTTCAAACAAGGCTGATATTGTAATAGTTTCCAAACTTGGTTTTTTGGCCACTATTTTCCAAACTTTTATGACATAGTATGTTTGAAAAGTGGGGACCAAAATGAAATTTCATCCAAACTTAAAGGTGGAAGATTTGAATATGTGATTAACCGAAAATAATAGAAAAGAAAAGAGGAAAAACCAAAAGCCATTAGGCTAAGGCTGTATTTCACATGAATGGCTGCTCTCCTTTCCCTCCACGCCATCCCGCAACTTCAACCCAGCCTCTCTACTCGGAGAATAACCATAACTCCCCGAGCTGTCCTCAATGGAGCTCAAAGAATGCGAGTCCCTTACGAGCTGAAGCAGGAACAATCCCGTCTTTTCCATGAGCTACCCTCTGGCCTGAACATGGAGGTAATTGTGCAGAAGGGCATTGTAGAAACAGAATCAGATGAGAAAAAAGAGAGAACAAGTGAAAACCCACCTCTTGTTTTTGTTCATGGAAGTTACCATGCTGCTTGGTGCTGGGCTGAGCACTGGTTGTCCTTCTTTTCAGCTTCTGGGTATGATTGCTATGCGATTAGCTTGTTGGGTCAGGTGGGTTCTCTCTGGTGCTCATTCGAAAATAGGTTCCACTTTTTGTGCTTGCTCTGTTGTTTTATTGTTCCTTATTTTTGGTCCAATGTGGGTAGCTTACAAATTGTGGCAATATGAGATGTCTTTCTCCTTGTTGTCAACTCCACATCTTCTTGAAGCTCACTTGATCAGAATAGTGGAAGAATTTGATATTCTGGTTTATTCGCTGAAACTGTGAAATATACCAACAAGTTTATAACTGTATTAAATGTTGGACCTGACAACTATTTACTATTGTTATATGGAACAGGGGCAAAAAAGAATTCGCCTCTTTTGCTTCATGTGAATATTACCTATTTTGTTTTTTTTTCCTCTGTTACACACACAAACACATAGTAAAGAATATTGCTTTAGTATAATTACAAAAGTAAAAGGGACATAATTTCGGTTCATTGCAAGAGATAATTTGGGCAGAAGCCCAACATTTACTGCTTCTGTGCAAATGGTGAATTATGGCTCAACTCTTAGAATATGAGCGAGATATTTCAAGGACTTGGAAACTTAGGTATGAGATATCTTATTATCCTTAGATGTTGAATTACATAATCTTCGTAAATTACATGTTTCCAGCTGACAAATGGTATTCGTACTTTAATTGGTTTTCCCCCTTTTGATATTCTTCATAAGACATTTGTACCCTAGTCTTGAATGCAATTGGATGTTTCTCTGGGACCATCAGACATGAAATCATTTAACTTAAGGTCTAAATTTTTATGAGGTATTCAACCTCATCAGAATTGTAGCAACCTGCCTGTTGGCTGACAACTGGAATTTCGGGATCATTATTCGTTATTAGTGTCAGACTGCTACTTTTAGGAAGTTTAGTTTATGTTTTTTTTTTTTTTTTTTTTTCTTTTCATTCTTTACCTGTATGTTTTATTCAAATTCTCAAGGTTTACCCCTTCATCATGTATGAAATTTGCATATTATGAATCTAGTGTCACTCTGTTGCATGTGAAATAATTAGGTGTTCTGCCTTCTTCTACCTCTATAATGATTATTACAATTATCAATTGATTATCTGGCAATATGATCCTCTGTTTGTATCTGTATAGGACCGAACATCTACATCTGGTAATTTATTTTTAGTTCTAAGAAATTTTTATTGGTATTTAACTATTTTTAAGGTTTGACCACCTCATTATGCTCATCCTGATTTTAAGATGCTTAATCTATAATGGCACCATCAACACATTAGCATATTTCTGAAAGCTAATTGAGCAGGCATTGTTATATTGTTTGTATGAATGAATCTGGTTCTGATTTGTCATACGTCTTCTGATGGCCAGGGTGAAAGTGATGCACCCAATGCTTCTGTTGCTGGTACTCTCCAGGTATTTTAGCCGTCCACTAGCTTTTACCTTTCTTTACAAGTGAATTCACTAACATGTGCGTGTCTGGCTTCATAGTTTCTCTACCTGCTGAAATGCTCTTCTTATTCCTGTTACTCTAAATTCTACAGTAGACTCATGCAAGTGATGTTGCCGATTTCATCTGCAAAAAACTCACATTTCCACCAGTGTTGATTGGCCATTCTTTTGGAGGGCTCATTATTCAGTACTATATTGCAAATACTAAAACTGACCAATTTTTAGGTAACTAGCTTTTTTCTATCTATTTAAATTGTTCTTTGAATTGATAAATAAAATCTTCAGATGTATGATCCATGATCTATAAGGGTTTAATATTGGATACTATAAATCTAGTTGAGTTTAGGGGTACATCTATCAAAATAACACATACAAGAGAATATAAAGTTTTATGTCGTTGGCTAAATCCTGCCTACATGTACTATAGGAGGGAAGAAGTAATCTGCTATAAACATTGCGAAATTATAAGGCATGAGTATTCTACCAGTTTCAGTCATTCTGTTGGATTGGAGAGCTGCAGTTAGATGGGGTTCTTTCAGGTTTCGAGAGTAGTTAAATCTGATGGAGTTGCAAGCTTTGTTTTGTTTTATTTCTTATTGAGAGCAAGGATTTTTGGGGTGGCCTTTTGTTTTTCAGTTGGTGGCGGATATCTTATCCACTTGAAGTGTCTTTTGTACTTTGTTGCTGTTTTATAAATTTCGTTTCCTATCAAAAAAAGAAAGAAAGAAAAAAAACACCCAGCCTAACACCTACAACCCAAGCCTACAAGCCTTGAAACATTCCTCATTTCATTGTTTTCTTTATCCATCCACTCCCTAAGCATGATTTGAATTCTCATACCATCATCTGTACCATGAAAACCCATCACTTTTCAGTTGTATTTACAACATGCTGTTCAATTCCGGCAACCTGTCAAGGTCCTATCAATTAAATACTCAAGTTTCCACACAATTTCACACTTACTTTGGATCATAATTAAGAGAACAAGTGCCCTTGCATTTCGAGATAGTAGCCAGTGAGGAAATCTTTAAAGGAAGGCTTAAATACATGTGTGTATATGCAGGTTCATCTCTTTTTCTAAAGGTTTGTTTTCAAGTGCTCATACAAGTAATGTTTCAGCAAGGAAGGTTTATATGCTCTCTTCACTACTAGTTCTCCAACCTTGTTTTAGTGTGCTTTCTCAATTCAAAGCATGATATATAGTGCTGAGCTTAGTTAATTGCAACCTAATTGGGGTGGTGTGGATTCAACGAGGCAGCCTTACATGCGAGAAGGAGATTATTGAACTTCATATGTGAGGGTATATGCCACATTGGATAATAATATAGAAAGTGAGAGATTGATATACGTTAGCCCTCTGTATTGTTATACATAATAGAGAGCAAGTTTATAGTGTTATTCCATGCAAAATCAATTGGCAATGGGTGGACAGGCCCAGAATTATGCTCGGCTTAGAATACTTGATGTCAGATTTTTATACTCTTTACATGCCTCCTCACGTATATTTGAACTAAGCCAAACACGTGGATCAATTATATTGGCTGGTGGAGCATGTTTGGCCGAATTGAGTCTAGCACGTTGATAAAATGCTTGCTTTGATACCTTTGATTTTTGGGAAGTACACTGAAATGACACCTTTTTCATCTCCAAATTGTGGAACACTTTTTTCAAATCTTTGCATATCTTAATATCTTTTTCCCATGAAAAGTCCAAAATGCCCCACATTTAAATACCCAGCCATAAACCATATTGGCTCATATTGACTCCGTACTTCCAGCCAAAACCCCTCTTCTCATTCTCTTCCTCTTCCCTCCTCTTCCCTACTTTCTTGTGCCATGGCAAATCCCATCCATGGCTTTGATTATTTCTGCTGAGAGGGAGTGGTATTTAAATAAGGGTCAGTTTGGCTTTTTGCAGGTAAAATGTTTTAGATTTGCAAAGAATTGAAAAGGTGTCATTTTTGTGTATTTCTCTTGATTTTATAGACAAATTGCTCTATTGCTTCTACCAGTGGGTGTAGGCCTACAGGCCGAACCACGTAACTTGTTATGTTCTGTTTATTCTAAATTACTATTTCTGTTATCTTGTTGTTTGATTATTGTCAGAGACAATCTTGGGTTCTATTGTGAGCCTGACTTGATATCAAACACTTCAAAAACTTTCCTTTCATGGCCTGGCTTGTGGCATAGCTTCAAACACATCATATTTTATCTTAAGTATTACTTTTTAAATCGGTATTATCTTTGTACATCATTTCTGTGCTGATTGGGCTTATTCTAAATCTAGGCATTGGAGGTTCATTCCCTCAGCTTACAGGTGCTGTTCTTGTCTGCTCTGTACCTCCTTCGGGTAATAGGTAAGTAATATACTGTCTTTATCAGATTTATCTATTCTCAGTTTTCTTTCAATGTAATTAGTCCAAACTGACATTCTCTTTATTTTCTTTAGTGGCTTAGTGTGGCGATATCTTTTCTCCAAACCTATTGCTGCTTTTAAGGTTTCTACTTTTACTCTTGTATACAACACCTCATTCAAACTGCAAAATTGCCACAGGAAACTTTGGTTAATAGCTTTTTATGCCTTAATTACATAGCTTCCTTATGGTTGCATTTTTCGACTTAAAATATCTTGCTGCAACGTTTTTCTTTTCACTTTAATCTGTACTTATACTCAGTCTGTCAACATATCGTTTACATTGTTTGGAAGGCTGTGAGATAGTTTTAGCATGCATATCTAATCTTAATAATGCTATACCCTTTACCAGCAATATTTTCAGCATCTCATGTGAACTTTACAATATATATATATATATATAGAAGTTGGTCATTCTTATGATTAAGGTGCTGTTCATTTGAACTTTTGAGTAGGTTACACGCAGCTTGGCAGCAAAAGCGTTTCAAACTTCCCTTTCTCTTTGTAAGGAGACTTTTTTTTCGGCAACTATTGTGGATCACCTGGTTTTACGGTTTGTTTACCAGAAATTCTTTTCAATTCCATTAGACCTTTGGTCAAAATGACAGATGGCATTCAACATTATTTCAGGTTTTAGGTTTTAGCATTAGTTTGTATATTGACTCTCATATATATATATATATATATATATATCTCTCTCTCTCTCTCTGTCTCTCTCTCTCATGCACAGCAAAATGAGTAATCACATATACTTTTGAGTCAATGTTCCCTGGAATGATGCTACCACAACTAAAATTTAATTCTGCCTGAAGTTTCCAGAAGCCGTATGTCTAGACATTGAGCCTCGGTAGAACATAAAATTTCATGACCAAGAATAAGTACTTGCAGAAATGTGTGATAACTTCTACACAACACGCAGTTACCATAATATGAAGTCAAAATATGTTTATTCGTATTAGCTTGGAAATGCATGTGTGATATAGGATTTAAAAAGGTGAAGGAAAATTTTGTGGATAAAAGATGACTAAGACACTAAAACTTTATAAACTTGAATCATAGCATGAGTATTTCAAGTTCCAAGTTTTCTTTACATGGTAGATCTAATACTAGTCATAAGTTGGTTATTACTATTCATGACCTTCATTTAGTTGGGATTGCATATTACTTTGGTGCATGATGGATAGGGGTAAATGAACTAATCTTTGCAATGCAGACTCATGCTAGATCAAATTTTTCAATGTCAATTGACAAAACTTATGTACTGAAAGCCTTACCAAATTCTGGTTTAATGGACAAAGGATGGAGTGTTATTTTGATGTCTGAAATTCCTGGTCTTTGGTGGCCTTGGTCCAGAACAGTTTAGGGTTCTATCACAGAGAGAATGGTTGTGTAAACTTTTGAAATAAAATTTAGGCTTGTTAGAGGTGCCAAGACAGTGTCTGTGTCAAATAGAAGTCAACACCAATAGAGGGTGTTCGTGCCAAAGAAGGCTCAACACAAAGAAGGTGATCATGTCAAAGAGGGGTCAAACTTATGGGGTAGAAGAACACAAAGAAGGCTCAAGGGAGAGTACAAGGCTGTAGCGGGGCTCTGGCTTATGAGTTGTTGAAAATCCTTGTAGTTGTATTGTTGAGTGGATTTTTTATCTCCTTTCATGGATGTAGGGAAATTTGCTGAACCACAGGGTTCTTTCTCTTTCTTAGTGTACTTGGATACTTCCCTTGCATGGTTGCATGATTTGTGTGGATCTTTTAAAAAAAAATAAAAATAAAAAACAAACTTTTATTCCCACTATGTATTCTATTTGCAAACATAACCTCTTTTTAAGTTTTTTTTTTTTCTCAGATATCAAGAGCTAATGAAAGAAAGTTCAAGAATGCCATTATTTGATCTGCGCAAGCTCAATGCAGCGCTTCCAGTTCCTTCAGTACCAAAATCAGCTATTGAACTCCTTGTGTTGGGTGCAACAGATGATTTCATTGTGGTAAACTCCGTAGTTTACATATATTTTTACATAATTACCTGATTCTTTTTTCTAATTCTATGGACAGAACAGGCCATTCTCTAATATCCTTGTTTCTAAACAATTGTATATCTGTTGATTCACTAAAATATTTCTAGCAGGATGCTGAAGGCCTCAAAGAAACAGGCAGGTTTTATGATGTTTCTCCTATCTATGTTGAAGGGGTTGCCCATGACATGATGTTAGACTGCTCATGGGAGAAAGGTGCCAAAGTTATCCTAGCATGGCTAAATGATTTAAAGAGATAGGAACTAGATGATTTGTGAGGTCAACTGTATTCACTGTGTCATTTTACTTGTGCCGGTATAGTTTGACGGTTTGGACCACAATGGAGGACACGTCACAAAGTTAATGAACGAGTAAGGAACAAAAAATAAATTGTGAACCAATAACTAAGGCGAGAATAAATAGACAAATAGTGCAATTTCTGCATAATATAGATCATCATTTTCTTTCAAATCTTTACTTTGTTAACTTTTTTCTCAAAAAGTAAAAATATTGTGCCCTTGAATTTGACCCTATAGAAGTAGTAATAATCATATTGTCGCTATCATCACAACACAATTATATTGTTACAAGTAAACAATAGGTAAAGAGGGATGCCGGATATATATCCACATATAAAGTAAATTAGTCAGTTTCACCAAACTAAACTTTTTTAAGTCACAAGAAACGGTTTAAAACTAAACTTTTTATTTTATTTTTCCAGACATTGTATGTAACTCTTACAAAGTTATTATTTTGTTTTGATCAGTATGCGATTCTTGTAGAGTTACACTATATAATTTTGTAGAGTTATATTTTGTTAAATGAAGTAGTGTTGCTTTAAAAATAAGCCTTCAAAGTTTAGGTTTTCTAACTTAATATTTAGGGTTTTAGGGCTTAAGCCCTAAATCTTAAAGACTACACCATAAACCTCATGCTCTAAAAGGAATTTGAAAATTAAATTAACTAAAACAGTAACTCTCACCGAGTTACAAATTGGTAAAACTTGTCATTCATTTGAATACCTTACTTAGGCATGCTTAAATTTGAATGGTATTGAATACTCCATACTTGATTTTTTCTTGAATTGTGGCTTAAAAATATATTTTGTGAAAATAAATAAATTAAAACTTTGGGGCTAGACAAAAAGTTTTATTTTGTGTAGAACATGCATGTATGTATGAGATAGAGAGAGAGAGAGAAAGAGAGAGAGATAGAGAGAGTGATGTCCACCAAAAAAGTACATGCTACAACACATGTCAACCAAAAATTCTACACCATGTGGCGACCATCTTCTTCGTGTCCACCAGAACGTGGTGACCACAAATTCCACCTTATAGTGACCATCTTCTTCGTATCTATCTTGTGGCGACCATCTTGGCCATTGCATCTAGAAAAAAAAACCCCAAAAAGAAAAGAAAATAAGATATGGTTTTCTTCTCCAAATTTGGGTTTGATTGAGAGATAGAGAGAGACAAAAGAGAGAGACGCGTGAGAGGGAGGGACAAAACTCAAATCCATAAAAAAAAGATGAACTTATGAATGAGAATACAGTGAAAAACAAAAAAATAAATAAATAAATAAAATAAAACCAAAAACCAAAAACCAGATCTGAGTTCTTTGTGGGTTTTGGGTTGTTGGGTTATGGGGTTTTGGGTGGCTGAGTTGTGGTGGTGGCTAGGTCTTGGGTTGCGTTGTGTGGCTGGGTCGTGGTGGGTAGCAAGCAATCAGGGCGTGGGTTGACAGGCGACGACGGTGCAACGTTTTGGGCTTGGTTCGCCAATTCTGCAATGTGAGAGAGAGAGAGAGAGAGAATGATAAAAAAAACCAAGGTTTTATATGAAGGGTATATCAGACATTTCACATTGAAAAAGGTAAAAAAAACTCAAAATTATTGACATGGGGAAAAAGGTTTAGGGGATATTAAAAAGTAGGGGTGGGAATGGGTTGGGTCGGGCTGATAATGGCCAATAATTTTATCCGACCCGACCAATTGACTTTACCATATCTCAAAACCAACAACCAACAACCAACTCACCTATTGAGTCGGATGCAGGTTGGTTGCTAATAAGGCCAATATAGGTAGTAAAAATAGGCCGATATTGATCAATTTCACAACCAACATTCGAACCAACTTTGATGGGTCGGTTAGTATTATCAACCATACTTGGTGGGTCGGATGTTGGTTAAATTATCGATTGGCTGATAATGGGTTGGTTGGCTGATAATGACCGATAAAACCGACCCATTCCCACCCCTATTACAAAGGGTTATTTAGTTAAATTACCAAAAATGAAATGACTTAAATGGAAATACATTGCAAGAATTTATTTAAAAAGAGAAAAATGAAGAATAAAATATTCACATAATTGATGAAGGAAATTAAACTGCCAAATACTTGCAGTTAAATTGATATTATTGCTTGGTCAAACAAAAAATTGATATTATTAATAACCAAAAAACTTGCAGTTTTCACTTCTCAGTGTATTAATTGATCAATACCATCTGGCTGCATGCAAAATCATCCTGGAATTCCGCAAAGATGCCAAAGAAACCTCCAAATTGGAATTCAATTCCTCCATGGATGTATCCATTTTCCAACCTCCAGGTTTTAATTAAATTTAACACATATTTTTTTTATTTGCAGAGGAGATTCAAAGTTAGTAATCCTCTACAATTGTAAAGAGAATATTTCTATGAAACCAACTAAGAAAATAAACAAGAAATATAAGAACACCAAGAATCAACTTGATGTTGCATAAGTGAATACCAATATCTCCAGTATATATCGAAATCACAATAATAGGTTGTCAAGTATAGCTAACAAATTTCCCCAACAAGGTTTATTAAAAATTCACACCAGCAGGCTTCAACTTGTTCGTCATATATCTTCCTGCAAGTTTCTTAAAAAGATGAGATTTAAACTATGACAAGACTTTTATTAAAACCTTGCATCGGCTTAGGGTGGCTACTGGCTAACAGTGGCATTTTTGTTTTTAGAAAATTTGGGAGATGCCCCAGGCTACATTTTTCTGGAAAATACTTTATACCACTAAAATTGTTTTATTAGATGCAATTCTTCTGTTTAAATCCTGATTTCATGGGTCTTGAAGACTTGGAATTTTAACAAAAAAAAAGAAGAAGAAGAATTTTGTCATATTTCAAGCTAATAAAAGAACTGCTTTTACCATTTTTTAATTTAGAAAAGGGTATGTTACATTGTAGGGTCCAATAACTAAAAAAGTTAAATATAAAGGACACGAGCTAAAGACCAAAAGTGCATTAAAAAAAAAAAAATAGTGCATTTGTAAAAAAAAAGGATAGTGCACAGGGAAAATACAATAGGTTTATCTGCGAAAATCAATGCATTAGTAAAGATATAACAAATATATGTGCAAAATTGGTGCATCTATCTAGTAGTTTGATAAATTAGTGTTATTTAAACTATATTTATTAGTAATTTGATACTTGAAGCTAATTTACTATTTAGAAAATGTGGCATTTTATATATTCTAATTTTGGTTGATTTAATCTCCTTCCTTGAATTTTATACTTTGGTAGTTGGATATAAAGTGAGAATGAAATTATAAAAACAGAGGATGAATTTTATACTTTGGTAGTTGGATATAAAGTGAGAATGAAATTATAAAAACAGAGGAAACAAGATACAAAATATGAGTTTGATGAAAATCGCTATCCTTTGGAAAAACCCATACCTTTGCATACCAATCTTTTAGTGTGGCATTTTATATATTCCCTGCAGCTGAGACTAGAGAAATTTCAATCAATAAATAATCAACTAATTCTTCTTGTATCGATCAAAGTATCAAACAAGAAAGTTTATTAGGGCTAATAACATGGCCGAAAAAAGATTATATATTGACATATATAACCAAAACAAATCATGTTAGAAAAATGCAACAAGCATCATTAATTGCAAAAACAATGCATATTTCTCTATTTATATTCATATTTCTAAAAATAAGTGTTCAAACGACCCCAACTTTTCCGATTAACTTGATCATATATATTCTTCTAACATTTTCATGGCCAAGTTGTGCATCGGGTGCTCGATATTCGAAATTGGACAAATTGAAATAGTAATTGTCAAACAATTACAACCGCAAACAGTAACACAGACTTAGTTAAAACTCAATTTTCAAAATAATCTCAACAAAAAAAAAAAAATTAACAGACATATATTTTTTTTTCTAAAACACATCAAGGGTAGTACTTAAATATAGGAGGGAATGGGTCGATTTTTTCAATCACCGACCCATTATCGCCCGACTGATAATTCAACCAACATCCGACCCACCATATCAGGCCGATGTATTAACCGACCCATCATAATTGGTTTTGGATGTTGTTTTTGGAATTGATAATTATCGGTTTTATCGGCTTATTTGTACCACATATATCGGCCTTATCGGCAACCGATCTGCATCCGACCCACAATGGATGAGTTGGTTGTTGGTTGTTGGATGTGAGATATGATAGAGTCGGTTGGTTGGGTCGAGTAGAATTATAGACCAATATTGGCCCGACCCGACCCATTCCCACCCCTACTCAAATCAAAGGAAAAAAAAACAATTTTAAAAGACAAACCTCATAATTCAAATCACATATGTCGAAAAGAATCAAAAAACTAAAATCTCAGCAATAAAGTGTGAATCTAGTTCAATCCACCACTTAAATCATAAGAAAAATGATGAGAGAGAGAAGAGCTACAAAAATAAAAAAGAACATAAAAAGAAAATGTCGAAGATAGAGAACATCAGAGAAAGACCACCGGAAAAAGAGATTGTCGGAGAGAAAGATCCTCGAAAGGAGAGATCACAGAAGAGAGATCGTTGAAGATAGATATGTCTAGCACAGAGAACAATAAATAGAGAGAGAGAGAGAGAGAGAGAGAGAAAGAGAATGATACGGAATTTATCTCTAAATTGTTTCAATCATAGAGGGGCACAAACAAAAATAAAAAACAAAAACCTAACTAATAAAATTTATAACATGGATCGGTATTTTAGCCAGTGGCACTACAAAATTTTTTTTTATAGCATTAATTAATAAAATGTTATAGTATTCTATATAACTCTAGCATTTTTATAACTTATATTAGATAAAAATTAAAAAGCTTTCTATAGCATGACTTAATTTATCATTAAATAAAATGCTATAAATAGTTTTTAAAACATTTTTTAGCTGTTATAAAACGTAATTTTTCCAGTAGTAGGAGCTCATTCAAAACAAAACATTAAGGCATACTAATGACTCGTTAACAGTCCAAATATAGAATTTAAAATAATTATCTGTAAAAAGAATAACAAAGAAAAGTGATACTACACTCTCTACACACTTATGAAACATATGCATACTACAAACTCTACAATAAATAAAATCAACATTTGTGGGAAGAAAAAAATATAACATGAAATTTCAATTTAAAAAAGAAAAGAAAAGAAACTTCCATTTAAAGTTCATAGTTATTGTTTTAGTAGCTTAATTAAAGGTCAATTACAAATAAATCAATAAAGCCTTTCACAATTCCATTTTTTTTATAACTTTATTTTAGTCAATAATATTGACCAAAATGAAAAAAGATAAATTACAATATATTAATAAATATGTATTACTATTTAGATTTAGATTTAGATTTAGATTTGCATCATGTTTGTGTTTAATTGACTGCTACGCAGCAAAACAGTTAATTAGGGTTTAGCTCCCAAAACTCGAGACTAAGCCACTAGCAATCCATAACTCTTATATACTAAACCCTAAACCCCTTTTTAAAACTTTGAACCTCATTTATATACCCTGAACTCCGTTTATATATCCTAAACTAATTAAATAACGGGTAATGTCGTAATTTTACGTCATAAGTAATGCAAAAAAAAGGATGGGTAAATTTGTATTTTCTAATGTATCAAAATACATGACATCACTAAGTGGATTGAGCTTAATGAATAAAATACTATATAATTTTAAAACTCATTGAATTTTATGGGAAAAAATAATTTACATTGATCATTATGTAATATTATTGAAATGTTTTATTAATTTAAATGTAATTTACTATTTAATTATTCCTATCAAATCTAGTAACATGGTCCAATTGGTCAGGTTGTTTGTGGTAGTTATGGGTCATTGTTTGATTTCTTGTTCTTAATTTGCCCTTACTTTTACTTTAATTTATGCAAGAAAAGTAAAGGTAATAAGTGCCAGTCGTGCCAGCAGGCACCGAGATAAATTTAGCGAGTACAGCTAGAAATTTATTGAAGTGACGATATTTCATGAAAAAGTCGAAATTATCGGCGAAAATTTCAAATATCGTCGAAATTAATTTCTAAATTTAAAACTATGATTAGGACTCGATGAACGTACCGAGTGAGAGAGTACGTACGATGTTCACCAGTACTTCTTCAATGTCTATCACTCTCATTACATATATCAAACTCAAACTCATTATAGTGCATGCATGTATAGTTTTCTCTTATTAAATAGACCGTCTTTTCATCTCTACAGAAGTAGTAGAAGTCATATTGATAATATTTTGAAAACACAATATATTTTTACAAGTAAAATTCATTAATTACATCGAATTAGTGTTAATATATATATTCACCACTGTTAATAATATATATATATATATATACAAAATTGAACCGGCCTGTAAAATACTCTAATTTGTTTTAGAGATTGATAGTCTTTAAAATGATCTAAAAAATAAAATATTATTAAACTACGTTGTGGCATGATGTATAGGAAAATAGAGAAGGTAAAAAAGAGAAAATAACTTTAAACCGTGTCTCCAAACTTCCAACGCTAACAACTAAATAAACCTTAAAAATTGAAAAAAGTAATAATAATATATAATAACCTTAAGAAAGGGAAAGTGGAAGAGAGCAAAAGAGGTAGCTATAGCTAGTCCAACTTTTTGTTTTGGCCATGAGCTAGTCCAAATAAATCAATAAAATCTTTCACAATTCCAATTTTTTTATAACTTTATTTTAGTCAATAATATTGACCAAAATGAAAAAAGATAAATTACAATAGATTAATAAATACGTATCATGTTTGTGTTTGATTGCTACGCAGCAAAACGGTTTAGGATTTAGCTCTCACAACCCGAGAGTAAGCCATTAGTGATCCATAACTCTTATTTTAAACCTACCCCATTTTTAAACTTTGAACCTCATTTATATACCCTGAACTCTGTTTATATATCTTAAACTAATTAAATAAAGGGCAATGTCATACTTTTACATCATAAGTAATGCAAAAAAACAAGATGGGTAAATTTGTATTTTTCAGTGCATCAAAATATATGACATCACTGAGTGGATTGAGCTTAATGACTAAAATATGATAAAATTTTAAAACTCATTGACTTTATAGGAAAAAATAATTTACATTGATCATTATGTAATATTGAAATGTTTTATTAATTTACATGTAATTTACTGTTTAATTATTCCTATCAAATCTAGTAACGTGGTCCAATTGGTCAAGTTGTTTGTGGTAGTTATGGTTCACTAACATAAAGGTAATATTGACTAAAATTTAGTAAAGGTAATAAATATAAGTGCCAATCGTGCCAGTTGGCAGCGAGACAACAACGTGAATTTAGCGAGTACGACTAGAAATTTATTGAAGTGACGATATTTCATAGAAAAGTCGAAATTATCGGCGAAAATGTCAAATATCGGTGAAATCAATTTCTAAATTTAAAACTATGATTGTACCGAGTGAGAGAGTACGCACGATGTTCACCACTTCTTCAATGTTTGTCACTCTCATTACGTATATCTAACTCAAACTCATTATTGTACATGCATGTATAGTTTTCTCTTCTTAAATAGACCGTCTTTTCATCTCTACAAAATTAGTAGAAGTCATATTGATAAATATTTCGAAAGCACAATTATATTTTTACAAGTAAAATTCATTAATTACATCAAATTAGTGTTAATACATATATTCGCCACTGTTAATATATATAAAAAATTGGACCGGCCTATAAAATACTCTAATGTTTTTTAGAGATCAATAGTCTTTAAAATGATCCAAAAAATAAAATATTATTAAACTACATTGTGGAATGAAGTATAGGAAAATAGAGAAGGTAAAAAAGAGACAATAACTTTAAACCGTGTCTCCAAACTTCCAAAGCTAACAACTAAATAAAACTTAAAAATTGAAAATAATAATAATAATAATAATAATAATAACCTTAAGAAAGGGAAAGTGGAAGAGAGCAAAAGAGATAGCTGTAGGTAGTCCAACCTTTTTGTTTTGGCCATGAGCTAGTCCAACCTTAAACCATGGATCTGAAGCTCTGTGCATTAAATCCATATGAAACCCAAACAAGAGCAGTTACAAGTACACATGGGTCTGGCCAGACGTGGTGCGTTCGTGCAAATCAAGGCTCAAAACCTCCTCAGCAGTCAGCAAACTTCCAAAGAAAATTCAACTCCATCTCTACTTCTAAGTCGGTGGTCTGTGGGTCCCGCAGTTTGCATGGCATGTCCACGTATCGAAAAGGGTGCAGAAACGCTCACCTCCAATTTATCTCACGGTTTTCTTGCTACTTAATGACTGCCACTGTCCACTCCATCATGATAATATTTACATACGTACAAATCGCGGGCTGTGAGAATTTGAGTAGCTACTTAGGCAGAGAATTGCTACCAAATATCATATATCATGAGATGTATGAGAATTTGATTTTCTCGAGAAAATAGTAACTCTAGAAACTGAGAGAGAAATGTCTTCTAGCTTTCTGAGTTGGCTGAACCCTAATAGCTATCCAGCTGGGTTGGCTATATAAGAAAACAGAAAACAGTACTAATCTTGTGTTCTCAAACTTCTCACATAGAGAGGAAATGAAGATGAAGGCGAGGGTGGGCCGGCCAATGTATGAAGAGAAAGGGGTAATGAAAAAGAGGGGAAGAGAAGGAGTGTCCTCATCATCAAATTTAAGAGAGATGGTGAGGGGTGGTAATGGAAATGGTGGAAGCAGCTGCAACAGCTTTAGGAATGGAGGAGGAGAAGCAGCACTGAATGGCAGAGAGAGAGTTATGACGAGAAGAATGGTGAGAGAACTGAGGTTGATGGCAAAGGGAAAGGAAGATGAAAAAGAAGAAGGAAAGGTGAATGAGGTGATGGATGACAAGGACCATGATCATGAGGAGAGGGTGGTCGTGATCGGCCTCCAGGTGCCAAAGGAACATGTGAGGGTGAAAGTAGAGGTGAAGGCCGAGGCAGAGGTGGAGGCGAAAGTGGAGGAGAAGAAGGAGAAGGAGAGTCTTGATGATCATCAAACTCAAGTGAGTGAGAAGCAGGGGGTGATGGTGGACAAGTGTCATGATCAAGTGAATAATCATGATAATAATAATGTGGAAGCGAGTGGATGGGAGAAGTACGGCGTGGGGTGGACTCCGTGGAGTTGCGAGGAGGAGCAAGCCCTCTGGATGGGCGGCGACTGCTTCCATTGCCTTGCCAATGCTGCTGCTACTGCTCATCCTCCAAATCATTTTACTGCACTTGACGATGGTGAAGATGCTGCTTGGGAAGTTTTTCCTTGGAACCTTTAAGATCATATCTAAACAAAGAATAAAATGAATGTGCAAAGAGAGATGTAGTGTTTGCTTGTTCTTTCTTAACTCCAGGCTAGCCTGCTGTGTTGTTGTCATGAATTGTCTTCTGCTAGTTTTTCTTTGTTGTGTTTGATCAGTTTGTTTCTTTTTACTTAGTTCTTTTTTTTTTCTTCTGCTGTTTGCCTATCCAGGGTACTTAGCAATAGTGTGTGATCGATCTCATCAGATCTGTCAACAGTATGCATATGTTATATCATGAATTAGTGCTTTACTTTACTAATTAGTTCACTTAATCTCTTAATCTTATCTCACTACAAAAAAATGAGTAAGAAGGACTAGCATTAATTAACACATAAAGATTGGGCAATAGAGCAATAGGGACTAAATTAAGTGCCTTAATTTTAACAAAAAGTGCACTTTTTGTGTGACTAATACCCATTTTAGTTCCTATTATACCCAATTTCTATCCATTTATGCAACTAGTACTATTAATATCTATTGCCCTTTTTTTTTTTTTGCACTTGCATCATCTTCTTGTTCCTTATTCTTTCATAGAATGAATCAAAGCTACACGTACTCTAAATAAAACCTCATTTTACACATTTAAAATGATAAGTGATAAATGAAGAATGAGATACAAGTTTTGAACGGATCGATGATCTCCTAAAACTATAATTCTTACAATTTGTGAGATAGTCACTCAACTCCAAAAGTTTAAGCCCATTAAAAATATAGTCATAATGTGACACAGAAAATAGGCAAGATATATTACACATTAGTCATGTGGCCGGTTTGGGCATTATTTCAATGTTACTGGCGTTTTGGTGTTTTCAAATAACACCTCTATATATGGTTGATATCGATATATTACTAATTCAAGGACAAAAGTTTCAATCTTCGGACCAATTGAAGTAGATGGCCAATGCGCATGTCACGTGCAGGGGTATAAGCTAGCTAATTTCGCATTTATTACTTCACTTAATTATTCAAGTTTATAACTGCCATGTTGAAAGAATGGTCAAACTATACACAGACTAAACGTGTAATGTATTTGGCCTAATAAATATATTTTCATATATATCCTTGAACGATACTCATTTGTATCTATGAAATAAGCTCTACCATCTTGCATTGAATTGTGTAATATGTAGAAGAGGATGAGTAGAAGCATACACAGAATCTTAAGGTGAGAATTTTGACGAGAAGAGAGAGAGAAAGATAAAAAAGAAGGAAAGGTGAATGAGGTAATGGAGGACAAGGAAGATCATGATCATGAGAAAAAGGTGGGGTTGATCGGCCTCAGGGAGCCAAAGGCAAAGGTGGAGGAAGAGAAGGAGAGTAGTTATGATCATCAAACTCGAGTGAGTAATAAGCAGGTGGTGGTGGAGGAGGAGAAGTTTCATAGTCAAGAGAATAATAATGGTAATAATACTTATAATAATAATAATGTAGAAGTGGGTGAATGGGAGAAGTACGGTGTGGGGTGGACTCCGTGGAGTTGTGAAGAGGAACAGGCCAACTGGATAAACGGCGACTGCTTTCATTGCCTTACCAGTACTGCTCCTGCTGCTCCTGCTGCTCAACTCCCAAATCATCATATTTCACCTAACCATGGTGAAGATGCTGCTTGGGAAGTTTCTCTTTGGAACTTTTAAGGTCATATGTAAACAAAGAATTCATTCTTTGTAAAGACAGATGTGAATTTGCTTGTTCTTTGCTAGCCTGTTGTTGTTTTCATGAATCATCCTGCCTGCTAATTTTGTTGTGTTTGATCATTTTCCCTGTTGCTTAGAGTACTTAGCCAGTAGTGTGATCTCATCGATCTCATCAGTCTGTATGCGTATATTTTTATTATCATGAATTAGTGCTTTGCTTTATTAATTATTTAATTCGCTTTCTCATTGATACCTTTGCATCATCTTCCTGCTCCTTATTCTTGTTGAGAGATATCCCACATTGAAGATGTAAGGGCCTTACTAGTGGTTTATAAGGGTTTGGGCTACTCCTTCCACTGCCAATTGGTTTTGGGATGGATGTCTAGATTTCTTCAATTCTTCCATATGAAACCCAAAGGCTTGTTAAAGAATGAGTCAAAGCTACACTCCATAAATGATAAATAACATATATAAGTGATAAATGAAGAACGAGATATAGAAGTTTTGAACCAATGACCACATAAAACTATAATTCTAACATAATTGTGAGATAACCACACTGAACTTTAAAAGTTTATGCTATTAACAAATGGTCAACAATGTGACAATAAATAGGCAAGATATATTATGTTGAAGGGATCGATAACCCCCCTAGAGGATTTGATTATTATTTCAATGTTACTGATATACCCACCTCTATAGTTAATATGTATTACCAATTCAAGGACAAAGTTTTCAATCTTTTTCCAATTGAAGTAGAGGGGCCAATGTGCATGTCACATATGCAAGGTTATAGCTATGGCATAATTTCGCCATTTCAGAAAAAAGAGAGTATAATTTCACATTTATTACTTCACTTAGTCAAGGTTGTAACTGTCATGAATAAATGTCATATTGTTGAAAGAATGGTTAAATCACACGAATAGTAGGTGTAATATATTTGGCCTAATAAATATATTTGCCTATTTTATCCATATCCATTATGAAATATGCTCTACCGTTATGCATTGAATTGTGTAATATATATATATATATATACATGCACCTTCCAGTGTGGGATCCTACATTTAAGGTTAATTGTGGGATAGGTCGAATGGGCCCACTTCATGTAATTTTTCAACAATCCGAACTGTCTATTTTTTATGTCTCTATTCATAGATCATTTTTGCAAAAAATTAACCAAATCGGAAATCATTTACCCATCTAAGTTTGATCCAATAAATAGACGGTTTCATGAAATATATTTGATTCGTCTATTTGTTTGATCAAAGTTAGATAGGCAAATGATTTCCGATTTGACTAATTTTTTGTACAGATAATCTTTAAATAAAGACCTAAAGATTAGACGGTTTGGATCATTGAAATACTGTATGAAGTGGGCCCCATAAGGAATCCTACAAATAAAATTATATATGGGATCCCACATTGGAAGGGACCTGTATATATATATATGTGGATGAGAAGGGAGGAGGGGGAGGAGGAGTAAAATCAGCACTGAATCGTAGGAATGTGAATGAGATAATGGAGGACAAGGAGGGTCATCATTATGATCATGAGAAGAGGGTGGTCTTGATTGGAATCTGGAAGCCAAAGGGCCATGTCAAAGAAAGAGGTAGAGGTGATCGAAGGCAGAGGCAGAGGCCAAGGAAGAGGAGAAAGAGAAGGAGAAGAAGAGTACATAGTGATGATCATCAAACTCAAGTGAGTGAGGAGCAGGTGGTGGTGGAGGACAATTGTCAAGATCAAGAGAAAAATAATGATAATAATAATAACAGCGTAGAAATGGGTGGATTGGAGAAGTACGGCATGGGGTGGACTCTGTGGAGTTGCGAGGAGGAGCGGGCATGCTGGATTTGTAGCAACTTCTTTCATTGCCTCATTAGTTTGTTGCTGTTGCTCATCCCCCAAATCATAATATTGCACTTGACCATGGTGAAGATACTGCTTGGGAAGTCTCTTGCTGATGCCAAAAACTGTGAGTCTTTGGTCAACGAAAAAAGGGGTAGCTTTGAAAATAGGATATTTGATCTTGGTGACTTTGTGGACTCCTTTGTATAGCACTGAAGATATCTGCTAAGAACAAAGAAGGCCCAAAGATGAACTAACACCAGTGTGATGTTAGCTAAACACTATTCGATGCCTAAATTAGAGACAAGAAGAAGAAGGGATCAACTACCAGAGCTAAGCAAGAAATTGATATGATGATCCATCTGCAAAGGAGATATTTTCAGAGTGTTTTTATATCTAAGATTGATTTTGAATCCACTTTGATGAGGAGAAAGGGTTATATTTATAGGCAAAAATTTAGGTTACCTTCATGGAAATGAACGGCCATGATAACGCCATGTCAGCTTGTGTATAGTATTGATTTCACCTAGTATTGATTTCACCTACCAAGCCACTTTAACATTTAATGCAGGAATGAGAAGTGAGAGGTAGGTGAGATAGTTGTCCCATCTGACCTGCTTTTGTCAAAGGGGTGAGGTGCACATAGGAGACACTTGAGTGTACCTGAGAATGTGTGCACTCGGGTATGTTGCCAAATCATTGTGGAGCTAATCTCGAGCCGAACTGAGACATACTGTACAAATGTTTTTTTTTTAATTTATATTTGTAAGTGTTAGTAATTAAAATGTGTTATTAGGTAATAAAGTAAGTATGGGTGAGATTAAATATGTGCTAATGGATTAATCTAATGGCTCATATAAAAATTTCCTTCACAATATATAACTCACAATTAGTCCCTTAGGCCTTCTATTATGGCAAAGCCATATTTTGATAGCCAAATGTCATTTGGGTGTGTGAATAGTGTCTTTTGGGTATCAGTTTCACTATGGTGCTGATACTCATATTTGGGTATCAGGATTTTGTATCCAATTAAATTATGCCTATTATGGATTAAGTGACTTATAATTTAAAATTTAAAACTTAAATATTTATGAAAATTATACTATAAGTTATATTTAAAAANTTTAATTTAAGGTCAATATTGACTATATTTAAATATTTTATTTGTTTATCCAAATTAAAAATATATATTATTACTCAAAAACTATAAA
>QANT01002998.1:0-15968 GCA_003254885.1 Purshia tridentata
ATCCTGAGCAAAATGGTGTTGCGGAACGTAAACACCGTCATCTTATTGACACTACTTTAACACTTCTTGCTCACGCTCATATGCCTTTCACTTATTGGGTGGATAATTTGCATACTGCCACATTTTTAATCAACCGCATGCCCACTTATCGTCTTAAAAATTTATCTCCTTATCAACTCTTGTTTAATAAGATACCTGATTATTCTTTTTTATGAATTTTTTGTTGTGCCTGCTATCCCTATTTGCGTCCTTATAACGCAAAAAAATTTGCTTTTCGTTCTACACAATGTATTTTTCTTGGTTATTCTCTCCATCACAAAGGCTATCATTGTCTTGATCCCGCTACAGGTCGGTTATATTTGTCTCGTCATGTTCAGTTCGATGAAACTCTTTTTCCTTTTAAGCTTCTCTCTTCTTCTCCTACTCATTCCCTTAATTTTTCGTCTTCTGCTGAACAGGGTGTGCCACTGCCAACTGTTGTTACTTCTGTTACTCATACTCACACTCCCACTCCGCCTGCTAGCTCCACTTCTCCAACTGAGGCGAGTTCCCTTCAGCCACCATCCTTTCCTATTGCTTCCGCTATTTCCCCGGCCGTTGCCTCCTGCCCTCCCTTGTCTGTGGAGGTTTCGTCCCCCTCCCATTTGGCAGTGGCACAACAATCGGGTTCTTCTCTTCCTAATCCTAGTAATCCAGTTCACAATACTCATCCTATGCAAACACGTGGTAAATCTGGTATTGTCAAGCCTAATCCTAAATTGGCATTGCTTTCTGTCCCTAATACTGTTTATTTGGAGCCTAGTTCATTTGTGCAGGCAAATAAACATGAGGTCTGGCAAAGGGCAATGAAGGTCGAGTTTGACGCTCTCCAGCGTGCTGGTACTTGGACTCTTGTTCCTCCCACGCCCGATATGAATTTACTTCCAAACAAGTGGGTTTATCGAATTAACCGTAAGTCTGATGGCTCTGTGGAGCGTTATAAAGCCCGCTTGGTTGCCAATGGGTTTCATCAATAGGAAGGAATTGATTATGGTGAGACGTTTAGTCCCATGTGGAGCGTTATAAAGCCCGCTTGGTTGCCAATGGGTTTCATCAACAGGAAGGAATTGATTATGGTGAGACGTTTAGTCCCATCGTTAAACATACTACTATTCGTCTTGTTTTGGCTCTTTCTGTGAGTTTCTCTTGGCCTGTTAAACAATTGGATGTTCAAAATGCTTTTTTGCATGGTTATATTTCTGAGGATGTTTATATGCAGCAGCCTCGTGGTTTTGTTGATCCTGCCAAGCCCAATCATGTTTGCAAGCTCCACCGGTCCTTGTATGGGCTTAAACAGGCTTCTCGGGCTTGGTTCTCCTGTTTTTCTTCTTATTTAGAGGAATTGGGTTTTCATGCTTCCATGGCCGATCCTTCTCTTTTTACTTATCATCATGGTTCTGTCGTTGTTTATCTCCTTATTTACGTGGATGACATTCTTATCACTGGCACTAACATTGACACCATTAATTATTTGATTGGTGAACTTGGTCGGCTTTTCTCTATGAAGGATCTAGGTGAGGTTCATTATTTTTTAGGTGTGGCTATTACTCGCTCTTCTGCAGGCATGTTTCTTAATCAAGAAAAGTATGTTCATGATTTACTCATAAAAACAGACATGGTACACGCCAAGCCTATTTCCACACCTTGCACTTTCCATAGGTTGAGTCTGCATAATGGTGAGCTCTTATCAGACCCATTTCCTTATCGAAGCGCTGTAGGCGCCCTTCAGTATCTTACAATCACAAGGCCGGACATCACTTTTGCTGTTAAACAAGTCTGCCAATTTCTTCATGCTCCCACGACAACTCATTGGGCTGCGGTTAAGCGCATTCTCCGTTATGTCAAGGGTACTATTTCTCATGGAATTCATTACAAGGCTGGTTCGCTGCGTATTAATGGTTTTTGTGATGCTGACTATGCCGGCGATCCTGATGATCGCATCTCTACTGGTGGTTATTGCTTGTATTTGGGTCCCAATCTCATTGCTTGGAAATCTAAAAAGCAACGTGGTGTCTCTCGGTCTAGTATAGAGGCTGAGTATAGGCAACTTGCCAATACTGCTGCTTCCATTTCATGGCTTCGGCATGTGTTCAAAGATCTACGGCTCTCTCTCTCCAAACCTTCACTATGGTGTGATAATATCAGTGCAATTTCGCTCGCTTCTAATCCTATATTTCACTCTCGTACTAGACATGTAGAGGTGGACTATCATTATATTCGTGAGAAGGTGGTTTGTGATGAACTTTCAGTTCGCTTTATTTCTTCCAATGACCAGGTTGCTGACATTTTTACAAAGGGTCTTCCTTCCTCCCGGTTTCTTGATCTGGTTTCCAAGCTTCTTGTGACTCAGTCCCCGTTCAGCTTGCGGGGGCATGATAAACATCCACCTTCAGCTGATAGTTTCTCTTCATCTGCAACTCTACAGCCATCTCAGTCCTATACCTCTTCCGCCTCTTCTAAGCCTTAGCGTGTGGTTTATTGCAACTTAGATAGATAGACTTTATTCCTTGTTCAGTCTTATCTCTGTAATCTAATAGTGTCCTAATGTAACTATACTACTTGTAACGAGTTCTATATATTAAATGATTGTTTTCTTTCCTCTGGATCCTGAGGAAACACAAACTGTTTTAATATATATATATATATATATATCACTGCTTGTATACAGGTTTTGTATTATAGTCATATATTTTAATTGAAAAATGCACAAACGAGGTTTAAAAGGTATCTTGTATTCATATGTCATTCATATTTATCTTTGGCCCATATATTGACTTCTAATATTGTTCTAGTTATGTGATTCCATTTCATAATTTCCAAATTGTTTCGTGGTTAATACTTCATTATTGATCTCCAATATTGTTCATCAAACATGAGATCAAGATCAATTTAATTGATCCATATATTGGTTGAGGGCTAGAAGATCGTCAACTCCAATGATCAGAATCCACTCCTTGATCCTTGTGAAGTTGATTGAAGGCCACAAGTTCTTCAATCCCAAAACTAAATGATCGGAACCCATAGTTCTTTGATCTTGATTCTCATCAAATCACTTGAGGGTTATAAGATCCCAATTATTAATACATCGTATATATCAGCGGCAAAAGTGCTCCAAATTTTATGAAATCAATACATGAGGGCCAAAAGTGCCTATATTCTTATTGCTTGAGAGTCAAAGTGAATCAATTCTTATTGCTTGAGAGCTTTGATTCTTTTATGATTAAAAGAGAGCAAATAATCCTTGAATTTTCATATGATTATTAATAAGGGTTCGAAGATCTCGAAATCTTATAAATTCTATGGAGACCCCTTAAGATCTTCAATATGTGTACACTTAAATGAGGGTGTTTGGGGATAACACCCCCATGGATGTCAACGGTCAGCATCTCTAGACACATGGGATCACGGATTCGACTTCCGTCCTGTTACCCTTGGTCTTTGGCCCATCAAGGCGGCTCTTGCGGATTGGATCCTTCCACTCAATATGATCCGAACGAGACGTACCAAAGACCACCATCAGACAAGCGAAAGCCTGCAACCCATCGGCTGGTCGGATCGAATACTTTGTTCGGATCGGAAGATGTCCGAATGTTCTCCTTCGACCGACGACCTTCCAAACGCTGTCTCAGCCTCTGTACGTTCGGATTGGAAGCCATTGTCTCTTCCGATCCGAGCACTACCTAGAAGGACCAAACGCCCGCGCAGGTCAACCACTTCTATCAAGGCGGCTCTTGCGGATTGGATCCTTCCACTCGATATGATCCGAACGAGACGTACCAAAGACCATCATTAGACAAGCAAAAGCCTGCAACCCATCGACTGGTCGGATCGAATACTTTGTTCGGATCGGAAGATGTCCGAATGTTCTCCTTCGACCGACGACCTTCCGAACGCTGTCTCAGCCTCTGTACGTTCGGATTGGAAGCCATTGTCTCTTCCGATCCGAGCACTACCTGGAAGGACCAAACGCCCGCGCAGGTCAACCACTTCTGGGAGCCTCACTACAATCGGATTGATCATCTTCGGATCGTACTCCGCCGAGCCGAGTGCAAACCCTAGGATCAGTTATTGCGCCTGACACATTGAAGGTACCTTTACGCTTTATATTTGTTGTTCATCCACTCTGCCTTACTTTCCATTTATTCATGCGACTTCCAGCCACCCAGTAGCCATCCCTCTTGCATTAAATGAGAAGTCTGTCAGTTATCCAGCCTGTTTTCAAACATAGCCTTTGAAACCTACGATCAGCCATGATCATACCTACAAACCAGCAGAAATATCCATACCCTTTGCCTATAAATAGGAGCATAACTTCAAGGTAGAGGGGGACACAAAAACTCAGCCAAAAAACTTGCCCAAGCTCTGAAGAAATACACCCAGAAACCTTACCTCTTTTCCTTCATCTTCCTCCAAAGTTCTTGCTGTGTTCATCATTCACACTTTCATCTTCTTCTCTTGCATTCCTCTGACTTTGCCATCGGAGTACCTTCGGCTGGTACCACACCAATGCTCTTTCTGATCAACTTGCAGAAAGAAGTCCAAAACTAGCTAGTTGGCGCGCTCGGATCATCCATTCGGCCGTTCAACTCACCACATCAGTAAAAATCTTCATTTAAGTTGTGTGCAAAGGTATGAGCCGATTTTTGCATCAATAGAGGGTCAAGTGATCTCAATTTGTAAGTGTTACAAGGAGGGCCTATTGTTCCTAAACCAAATTAGGAATTGAAAATTCCTTGATAAATTGGAACCTACATGCAGTTCTTTGAACAATCAGAATAAAAATTTTGTGACCATGAGCCTAGAAAAAGTTCCATAATTGTTACATGAAAATATATATATTTAGTGCAATTGTAGGGTTTGCAACCCTAATTAAATGCTATGGGCCAACAATTTAAAGGACAAAGTTCCAACTTGCTCACATTTTGAGGCTTACTAAATTGATCAAAATTTGACACAAACTTAAAGTTCTATTTCTATATTGAATCCCTATTGGATTATTTCAGATTTTTCAAATGTTGAACCCATAAAGGGTATAATTTTCCTGCCGTTAGGGGAAGAAAGGCCGATTAATGTAGAACGTCATGAAATTTCTAAAGAGTATCGTCATCTTTTCTTGATCCTAAATATGAACCTATAGTTCAATAAATCTTTTAATTGCACAAATTTTAAGTAAATTTATAAGTGCCTTGAAACAAATAAAGTGACAAAGTCACATATTTTGGATGCAAATGGCCCATTTAGGTTGATCTCCATATATGACAACCTAATAATATGAATGACACGCCTAATGAGTTATAAATGTATAGACTCCCAAAGGTGGAGACCATTTGGAAAGGTCCTTCAAAGCCCAATTTGATATATCCACATTCTCTGAATAATATGTCCAAATGAGATGATAGTCTTAGAAAATACACATATCTGTGAGAAGACAATTGCAATTAAAGCCCCAAAGAGGCTTGGGTACCCAATTGCAATATGATAATGTCAACATATAAAATTATTGGTGAAACTGAAAGAGGCAATTCCAGTAAAATTTATTGAGAAACGTGGACTGATTGGACCTATAGTTCAAACACTAAATTAGATATGATAAACCATAAAGGTTACATGGGTGTTTATCGTAAAGCAAAATTGAATCGCTAAAATGGCACAAGTTTTCTCAAAGAGACATGAGATTTGATATGCTCCTATTATAGATGCAACCACGAAACGTGTTCATTGCATATGGATATTTACATATATGAAATATTTGAGGCACATTACCAAGCGACTTCCTAAGGAATTTAAAGCCCATTTTCTGCTGAATATATATAGTGTCATGGAATACATGAGTTGCTTAAAGCTAATCCTTGAAGTATTCACAGATCTTGAAGCTCAGATTATGTACTCAAGTTTATTACCATAAATATGGTTTAAATTGCCTTGGTGAGTACTTTGATAATAGATAAATCGAATTCCAATTCAACATCGTTGCAACATATTCAAAACTCTTGGATAAATCAATTAGATTGAGCTCCTGAAAAGCCTATGAGAACATATGAGAATTGGTACATATCAATGGCTAGTTATGCCATTATTCCAATGCTCTTAATACATTCATTATGCTAATTCCTTTGATTGTTATTATCTTGATGCTTTTATCTAAGATCATTTGAGAATTGCTTCTAACCACTTGATTTAGTGGAACTATATAATATTGGCATTATTTAGATAATGTTGGCATTATCTTGATGGTATATGCATACTAGCACTGCCAAACATCACTATCCAAAAGATGACATTTGAGATGAATAATCAGTCAATTAAATTAAAGCTTTTTGTTATCAGGGGGAGTAATTCCTTAATGAAGCATCTAACCATTTGCGTGTTGTACTCTTTTCCTTCAATTAGGTTTTTGTCCCACTGGATTTTTCCTAACAAGGCAGCATTAAGGGCATCTAACGAGGTATCAATGATCTTTCAAATTTTTGCACTCTTTTTCTTTCACTTTAATATCAATGATCTAACAATGTGACAATTATCGTTGTTTGAAGAAATTATGTCAGTATCAAGGGAAGCGTGACATCAAACAAAGCGATCACACTCACTACAACAAATATGGGCAATAGTCATCCCTATTAGTTGCTCAGAAAGGAGTGGCAATTAGGTAACAGAGACTAAAGTGTCTCGATTTTAATAAAAAAGTATGGCTATTGTACAATAGGAACTAAAGTGCCCAACTGCCACCTTTTTTTGAGCAACTAATAGGGATGGCTATTGCCCATATTTGTTGTAGTGACTATACTCTTTTTCATTTGTCCAAGGTTTTTGTCCCATTGGGTTTTCTTGACAAGGTTTTTAATGAGGCTGTATCACATGTCTGCCAAAGTTATGAGAAGTACATGAAAATTGTACTAATTTCCTTAGCTAGTCTTTTTGCTATAGGGTTTTGACTAGTAAGGTTTTTAATGAGGTATATTCATTACTTGATGTGTAATCGATATCCAAGGGAAAGTGTTATAAATATTATATATTAGATGGATTTCCATATTTATCCAATGTATTTATCTAATGTATTTCTCACTTATCTGATATATCAGATAATCAGTAGGAGTTATATTCCACGTAAAACTAGGAGACTTGGATGTTCATCCCAAGTCATCCCTAGAGCCTATAAATAAAGAACCTATTGAGGGGAATTAGACCTCTTAGTTTATGATCACTTCTTTCTTTATTTCATTATTTTCATAACAATATATAAATAGTCTGGTTTGGTCCAGGTTGGTTACTGTGTGTGAAACCAGAATCAGATGGGATTGTTTCAGTCCAATTTTCTTCCAGGTGCTTAATGGTTTTGGCCAACGCAATTTTCTCCATTTTTTTTCTAGCCGATTTGGTGTGGTTCTTCAGTTCACAGTTTAAATGTTCACCTCTACCTTCAACAAGCTTCTTAGCCACTTACAAACACCTTGAGACATTCTCTAAACTCAGCCTCATCACTTGATTGAGTAACAAAATGGTTTTTTTCCTCCAAATAACAAGGTTGCACCAACAAAAATAAAATACCCTAATGTATCTCCTATTATTGCCACTCAGCATGAGTTCTTTTATTTTTATTTTTATTGGAACTGTGATTTTTAGGGGTGGGCATGGTATGACATGGTATGACATGAACCTCATACCTATCCCATACCATAAATTNACATGAACCTCATACCTATCTCATACCATAAATTTTTAACTGGTATGGTATGGTATGAACATTTTTAAAAATGATACCATACCATATCAGTGTTCTACGGTTTCAGTATGAAACGGTATGGTATGACATTATGTCAACCTTTTAAACTTTTTTCTTTTTTTTTTTTGCCCGAACATTCAACAACATATTTTTTCAATAAAAACAACATTTAACCACCTGTATTTTTTATCCAAAAGCCTAAAACATAAGTACCTAACAAATAGAATGTCTAGATTCTTTAAAAAGAGATCTTAAGCCTTATGGCTTATTACATATAGTCAATACTATTTGCAAGCAAGCTATAGCAAAACACAAATTAAACATATTCTTACAGCAAAAACAGTCCAATTTAATAGCAAATTGTAGCTTGATTGCAGCCTTGAAACCTCCAAGTTTACTTTCCCTTTGTAGCTGAATGTGAACTTGTGTTTCTAGTTTCTACTAGCAGTGCTAGTGAGAGTACTTGCATATTCTACAACACAAATATCATCAAAGAAATAATTAAATTTAATAGCAACAAAGCAAAGTACCAATATACCAAAAAATTCAAGTCACTTGAACATAATTAAACATTACCTGATTCAACACTTTCATAAAACTCAAGTTCTTCAATACAAGGATCATCTTCCAAGGTGGAAATATCATCCCCCCCAACCAGCTTTGCGTACATATCAAGGCCTCCACTGATTTAGGAGTTAATGAACTCCTAAATGGACTTATGACTCTGCCCCCTGTGCTAAAACAACTTTCAAATGCCACTGTTGATACTTGAATGGCAAGAACATCTGTTGCAAAGGCTACCAACACAGGGTACTTAGGACCATTGAGCTTCCACCACAATAATATGTCAAACTTAGCTGCATGATTGGCTGTCCATTCCAAGGGATCCATCAAATATTTATCCACTTCATGTGCCACCACTGCTTCCTCACTCTCTTTCACCACCTTTCTCCAATCATCCAAAATATCATTCCTCCCACTAGCCCTACCACTACCACTATGTTCTTCTACCATTGAAGTTGCTGAGCTATTTTGTGAATCATCATTCATATTATTTCTCACATGTATGCCACCATCTACTTTTGGGCTATACTCTTCATATAGGGCTATCATCACTCCTTGCATCTCTTTGGTTATCAATTGCACATCTTCCTCATTAAAATTCTCTTTCTTAAACAAATGAGCTACATGTCTCAACTTGAACCTTGGATCCAACACAAGTGCAATCACCACCAAGTGATTCAAATTGTGGAAACCACAAAAATACTTGTTATATTTAGATCTCATGCTAGCTGCCATATCAGCCAACAATTTTTCTGTGTCTGAACCAGTGGCCATCTCAGGTGCCACAAAAAACTTATCAATCTCATGTTTAATAGCAAGAACATCATGAAAAGTTGTGTGAGCAGTAGGGTGCAAAGATGAACTAATCCTTACTGTCACATCATAAAACACCCTTAAAAACATCACAAACTCCATAGCCTTTTCCCAATCAACCTCACTAGGTGGTTCAACCCTAAGCCTCTTCTTGCTGCTCTCCACAATATTGCCCTCCTCATCATACTCTTCATCTGGTTCCTTGAAGTAAGTTAAAAATGAGTTGTCCTCATCCTCCACCATTCTAATAAAAGCTTTCTTAAATTTCAAGGCTGAATCCAACATTAAAAATGTTGAATTCCACCTTGTCGGGACATCCATGCATATAAGGCCCTTGCTGGATAGTTTCACCTTCTCCACACAAGATTTAAAATAGTTCAATCTATGTGGAGAGGACCTCACATACTTCACAGAATTTCTAATTGCTAAAATAGAACGATTAAGCTTCTTCAACCCACTTCCTACTATTAAATTGGTTATGTGAGCAACACATCTCACATGTAGGTACTTCCCACCCAAAATAGCTTGTGAATTCTTCCACCTATTCATCTTAGACCTAACCCAATCTATAGCAACTTTATTTGCACCAGCATTGTCAACAGTTATGGTCAATACCTTATCTATCCCCCACTTTATCAAGCATGCCTCAATAAGATTCCCTATGGTGGACCCTTGGTGATTAGGAATCACACAAAAGTTTATAATCCTTTTGTGCATCTTCCAATCACTATCAATGAAATGGGCACTTAGCACCATATAATTGCAGTTTTGGACACTTGTCCAAGTGTCAGTAGTGAGGCTGACCCTATGTGCACTCAAATCCTTCTTCAAGTTCTCCTTAAGGTCATCATACATTTTTAGAAAAAGCCTAACTATAGTTCTCCTGGTAGGTATGTTAAACATTGGGCAAGCAACACTACAAAACCTCCTAAAACCCTTCTTCTCTACAACACTAAATGGAAGCTCATCTATTACAATCATCTCAACACAACCTTCAATCACATCACTCTGCACAAACCCCCTAGAAACCATCTTGTTACCTTGACTTTTATCACCACAAATGATCTTTTGGGTTTTAATTTGGTTTGGTGGGTAAAATTTGCACAAATTTTTAATATGGTTAATCAATCCTGATGTCCCATTTTTCCCACTGTGGACTGCATAATCTCCTAAACTACCCTTAGGACAATAAATGCATTTAGCTCTTCTAGTTATAACGTCTACATCTATCATCTTCCCTAACTGATCAAGTTTTTTTTCTATTTTCTTATCTTCATACACTTGAAAATGATCCCAAACCCAACTACGTTTGATACCAGCTTTAGGTCTACTATCAGCAACGAGGCTTACCACTTCTTCAGTTTGTATGGGCATATGCACTCCCTCTGAAGCTTGAGGTTCCGATGAAGTTTGGGGTCCCAATGGTGAGGTGGCTGTTGAAGAAGAAGCAACCGCACTCTTTTGTGATCAAGACTACATCAACAAATAATTACAATTATGATTAGTAATCGAACTAATATTTGGGGTCCCAATGGTGAGGTGGCTGTTGAAGAATAAGCAACCGCACTCTTCTGTGATCGAGACTACATCAACAAATAATTACAATTATGATTAGTAATCGAACTAATCATTTACTGCAATGTTATGGCACCAGAGAATAGAGATACATAACCAATTTTATTAAATATGTAAAAAATTTTGATTAAAACAATTGAAAGTTTATAATAAAATTTTGATAATTCGGTGATATTTCAGAGATACATAACCAATTTTATTAAATATGTAAAAAGTTTTGATTAAAACAATTGAAAGTTTATAATAAAATTTTGATAATTCAGTGATATTTCGAGAATTCTTCGAAATTTAATTATTTGATTTTATCTTCAATTAATTAAGTGAGGACCCACCAATTGTCGGGGTCGGGTGTAGTTGCAGACAAGTTGCTTGATTTTGTAAGTTTGATGACCATACAATGAGGTGGTGTGGCGAACTCCAGCCTCAATTAATAAACCCCTACGTACTCATAATCAAATCCACATATCATCATCATCTTCAATCATTTTTAAGCGATTCTTGGCTTAAAATAAAGGTGTATGTGTCTATTTTTACGTGCTGAAACAGTTTTACAAAAATAAAAACATAAATATAATTATGTTGAAAACAAGGCAGCAAGGTCAAAAACTGATTTCATTAAATAAAATCCAAGGGCTGTGGTGACAATCCCACAAATTGAAAAATTGTGGGAATCCCACAGCATAGCCCTACTGTAATTTATATGTTTTAATTTGTATCATATATACATATTATTACATATCCTTATTGTACTATATCTTAATTTCTTAAGTCTTAAGCTGTGATATATTATATAACTATATACCATATCCTAATATTATATCATATCATAATATTATGATATGATATAAATTATAGTATACTATATAGTATATAGCATATACCATTACTATATTACTGTGAATTATAATATTAGCCAATTAGGATATAGAGTATAGTATTTACTATTAGGGTTTAGGATTTAAATACTTTAAAATATAATATAATATTATGATATGATATAAATTATTAACTTAAATTGTAGTATATACTAAGTTATACTATATTTTTAATTAGTTTTTTTTATATAAATGTTAATTAAAATATTTAAATTTAGATTTAATTAATGTTAGGTATTGGTCGGAATTGAAAGAGTGAAACCGTTTCCATACCATTTGAGATCGGTACGGTATGGTTTCAGTATGGTATAGGGATCGGTATCATTTTTCGGTATAAAACTTGACACGGAACGGTATGAAATCGGTATGGAACGGTATAGCGGAATGAAGTGCCCACCCCTAATTTATTGTATGTGTTGTTCTGACTTTCTATGCTGCCTCTTCGTGATTAATTCAGTGATGCAGGCGTTGAAGACGTTCCAGAAGGGAGTCTGTTGCAACCTGTCCAGATGCTTCTATTGTAGATTGAGTTTGATCCTTTTAATTATACTTATGAAGCTCACCAAATTGGATCGATACTGAATACCTATACTTTATATTGTGTAATTGCTAAATAATTTTGATGTTATTATTTGGATATTATCCGTTATCCGATCTGATTCCATTTTGTGGATATCTGAACTTGAAGATATCCGAATTTGTGGATCAAATATAAATATGAAAATTGCTATACCATAAATTGTGAATTGGATAACCGATCCTTGTGCATTCCTGTGATTTATTGGTAATACCATAACTCTTTTGTTCATATTTTTCAATGAAAGTATCTGCAGAAATTTAAAACTTGATAAAAAGGGTTTTGGTGGACTAAATTTTGGGGATGAATCTTATTTTTGCTAGCAGATAAACTACATATATCAGTAAGACACCTTGTTTTTCTAGCAGATACATATAATTATTTCTTGCTTACGGATGCACCTACTCTTTTAATGTCATATGCAAGCAAGAACAAATACATATATTTTCTTCAGGAATATGTATCTGTTTTTTAAGAGGTATATGTATTATGTACCTACTCTTTTACCTCTAATTTTTTCCTTTGAAGTATGTTAACAACAAAATAAAATATTTAAGAGGTCAAAGTAATGATTAGCATTCAGGATTTATTATCAACGAAAAGTAGATGCATGTGCTCAATTATTACAGTTTATAAAATGGGTTTCTATGACTAACATTTAAAAAGAGCTTCTTTTACGTTGATTCTTGGCTGTTTTTTATGGGTTTCTTTTTCAACAATCAATGCTGTTTTTCATTTGCTTATCACTTGCTATATATAAATCGAAGAAAACCCATCAAACCAACATCATTACATCAGGCGAAGAAAATCCGTGAAACCATAGTGGGTAAGCAAAATAATAACAGAGTTAAGCAAGAAAATAAAATATGGAGTATGGACATACTAAACTTCATGTGGGAATAATTAAGACTCAAAAAGTGTTGGTCTTGAGTTTACAAACTAATACCAAAAATAAGGGTGATAAGTTTACAAACTTGATCACACCTCTTATACACTCTTACAAAGGAAAACAAAAATAAGCCACGGGAAAAGAGAATTTGAAAAGAGTAACACTATTTCTTATTGATTAACTCTAATTGAGTTTATATCACAAACATACAAGGTCGTGCTTTATATAGGCAGCTAGTACATAAAAATCATACAAGGATTTAAGCATATAAGTTGTAAAAGTCAAGTGAACACAATAAATAAAAGTAGAGCTATTCTATCTAGAAGTAGAAAACTAAAACATAGCATGAATAGATGAAGAAAAACAACCACCATATTTATGCAAATTAGTGTGAAACCAAGATAAAGTAGAAAACAATTGTGAACTTTATTAATGAAGGCAGCCACCAATCCATGTAAAATCAGCCACTTTATTTAATTTGTAATTTTCAACACCACCAACCCATGTAAAATCAACTACCTTATTTGATTTGTAATTTTCAACAAAAAGCATATACCTGAATTTTTTTTTCCAACACCTCCGATTCCACGCTTCTACTTCTCTGAAATGATTGCTATACCATATAGTTTGAGGTTCTTGGTTGCATATATAAGAGCAAACTCAGCAAATCCTTTACAAATGGTCAACATCAACCCACTGAAATGGCCAGAAACACACACAAAATTTAGGATGAGTGGTGTTGGGTTTTGGGGATTTTGGATCTGAGGTGTGATGGAGACGTTAGGCAGAGAGAGTGCAGAGGAAGAGAAGCTAGATCGTGAGAGAGAGCAAAGAGAGGGGTTTTTGTCTGTGGGGGATTGTAGGCGTTGAGTGAAGGAGGTGGGTTTGGGGACCTTGGCTCTGAGAAGAAGGGGGAGGTGTTATCAGTTTTAGGCAGAGAGCTTGCAGAGGACTGAAGGGAGAGGTTGATATATATATATATATATATTTGAGTTTGGGTGTGGGTTTTTGAATTTTTGAGAGATTGAGTAGAGGGAAGGAGATCGAAATTCAGAGATCAGCAGAGGGAGAGAGGAGAATTTGATATTAAAGGCAGAGAGGCAGAGATATATAGTGGAGACTGGAGGGGAGACTGTGGTGTAGAGCGTTGAGTGGTTGGGTCTGTACTTATTAGTGTTTTTTAATTCATATAAGACATGGCTATACTGAATTGTAAAATTTCTAAATATTTAAAAAATATGGCATCGGTTTTCATGTAAAAATGCCTAGAGCATCTTACAGCTGGAAGCCATGATAGCAGTATTGGCATTTACTGCCTGTGTACTTGTTCCTCTCATAATTTCAAACCCATGCTGTGTACTTTTGCTGCCACTTCAGTGAACCCTTTCCCACCTTTGGAGGTTGGCTAGACCAAGAAAAAAACAGATATGGCAGAATAGGGTCAGGAACATATTCATTTCTAAAGAATGAAGCAATGCATGTGAGCAGATCCAGCTCTAATTTGAGTGTGTTGAGAATTTATGTCATGTTAACAACTGTTAGGCAATACCTTAATTATGACTTATGCCTTAATCAAAGCCTTATATACATACATACATAAATACATGTATATGTATTTTTCTCTGTTAATTAACCCAAACATTGTCAAATAATATATTAAGAAGAGTTTCTCTAACCATCTTCTGTTGATGGAGACTAAATACTTGATTTTTCCAGAATTAATTGAAATTTCATGGGCCAGCTTCTGCTACAAGTCTACCTCTTAGCAGCATACCAATTCGTAGCAAACTGCAATATGCAAAATGCAGGCAAAGAAAAATGCTCACTAAAAACCACTCACACCTCCACTTCCAATCATCCATAAAGTAGACTGCCCTGACTTCAAATTCTGAAGCAACCAGTCCTCATAATTAAAACCACCGTACCCCCAAAGTTCAGAGAAACACCAAGCATAGCCTCCATAGCACTTCAAACCAACTGAGAGGATCCACAATGCCTATAAATATGCTCCAAAGACAATGAAACGTGTTGGGCGTGATGTTACGAATAAACTATTTATTTTTTTTGAGAATTAAATACAATGTATTTGATATTTTACTAAAGGTCTAATTTGAAATCTGACATTAAAATAGATAGAAAAGAATGGAAACTAAACTAAATTTTGTAGGGCCAAGTATATGAATATCCCATAGTTGTCATTTTCTTTCCTCTTCCATAAATTTTGTTAGAATTTTCACCATGATAGATGCCATGATGAAAAACATAGATACAAAATTATTTCATAAGTGAAGAAATAGATAAAGAAGGGATGAAAGAGATGCAAGATTACAGCTTCTATTCTTTGTTTATCATTAGAGAAGGTTGCAAGGTTACAGACCTTCCTTGTACATCATTACAGGAGGTTGCTAGGTTACAAACCTTCCTACTTGATCTCACACACAAACTTGATATTTATATCAAGTTCATAAAGTGCTTTTACACCAAAATATCTAGAGGAGGTGACCTCAGCCAATTACATGAGCTTGAGTTACATGAGCTTGAGTGTCAAACCTTCCTACCTTAAAAGTCTAAGCATATCTCTAAAGTAATGATTTAGTCACTTATGTGAGCTTGATAATCTTTATCATATACTTAGTAATTAAGTAAAAACAAATATTTAATATGAACAAAAAGATGTTAAACTTTTTGTCTTTAGTTGACTTCCATCAATTAGACATTAACTTCAACAAATTTTCCTTATTCTAAAGTTATTTTATTGCTTAGTATAATCCATAGATTTTAACTATATATAAACCAATAAACCATGTGACAGATAAAAAAAGTTATACACCAAATCTTTTTTTCAATCAATTTTTCATTATCTATGTCCCATCAACCACTATATAAACCATGCACCAACAAGCAGTGGCAGAGGCG
>QANT01003000.1:0-15575 GCA_003254885.1 Purshia tridentata
GAATCACAAGTTTGAAAAGGTATTGTTGGACCTTGAGCAAGCATTAACTTGATGCCTTATTCAGTTTTTGAGGAGATTGGTCTGGGAGAGCTTAAACCAACAAGTGTTACACTTCAATTGGCTGATCGTTCTGTTAAAGTTCCTAAAGGTATGGTTGAAGATGTATTGGTTAAAGTTGCTGACTTGATTATGCCCGCAGATTTCATAATCTTAGAGATGGAAGATACACCAAAAATGGCTGATGAGTTACCGATCATTCTTGGAAGACCGTTCATGGCCACAGCTANATACTAAGATAGATGTGAGCAATGGGAAGTTGTCGATGACAGTTATGGGAGAGACTGTGGAATTCGATACGTTTGGAGCCATGCGATATCCAAAGGAAAAGGCAACAATGGGAAGTTGTCGATGACAGTTATGGGAGAGATTGTGGAATTCGATGCGTTTGGAGCCATGCGATATCCAAAGGAAAAGGCAGATTGCTTAAGGATTGACTCTATAGATCCATTGGTACATGAGATGGTGAAAACTAGTTTTGTGGAGGATCCGTTGGAGGCCACTTTAGTGCAAGCTGACTCTAGTTGTTCCAAGGAAGTGGTTGAAGAAGTTCAAGCTTTGTTCAATGAAAATCCGCCCCGCACAAGTAAGTGGTTTAACCAATTTCAACCTTTGGTTTCTAATAATCCTAACCCTCTTCCTTCTATTGAGAAAGCACCCAAGTTGGAATTGAAACCATTACCCGAGCATTTGAAGTATGCATTCTTGGGAGACAATGAAGCCTTGCTTGTAATCATAGCATCTAACCTAAGCAAAAGTGATGAAAAGAGGCTTTTGAAGGTGTTACAAGAGAATCGGTTGGCATTGGGATGGACTATAGCTGATACCAAAGGAATCTCACCAACAGTTTGCATGCATCGAATACTACTTGAGGAGGACTCCAAACCGACCCGTGATGCTCAAAGACGATTGAATCCAACATTGAAGGAGGTTGTGCGTAATGAGGTAATCAAGTTGCTAGATGTTGGAATTATTTATCCGATTAGTGATTCAAAGTGGGTTAGTCCTGTTCAAGTTGTGCCTAAGAAGAGTGGAATCACTGTTGTGAAGAATGATGAGAATGAGTTGGTTCCTCAAAGGACACAAATTGGTTGGCGTGTATGCATTGATTATAGGAAGCTGAACACCGTGACAAGAAAAGATCATTTTCCCCTACCATTCATTGATCAAATGCTTGAGAGGTTGACAGGTCATAGTCACTACTGTTTCTTGGACGGGTATAGTGGTTATAATCAAATTCTAATTGCACCCGAAGATCAAGAAAAGACAACTTTCACATGCCCTTTTGGTACATTTGCTTATCGAAGAATGCCTTTCGGATTGTGCAATGCCCTAGCTACATTTCAAAGATGCATTATATCTATCTTCTCTGACATGGTGGAGCGCATTATTGAGGTATTTATGGATGATTTCTCCGTTTTTGGCTCTTCTTTTGATTCTTGCCTAGATAATTTAGAGAAAGTATTGAAAAGATGTCGAGAGGTAAATTTAGTGCTTAACTGGGAGAAGTGTCACTTTATGGTGCAACAAGGAATAGTCCATGGTCATGTGATCTCAAAGAATGGAATACAAGTTGATAAGGCCAAGATTGATGTGATCACAAGGTTGCCCCCACCAACAAGTGTCAAGGAAGTGAGAAATTTTCTTGGACATGCTGAATTTTATAGGAGGTTCATTAAGGATTTTTCCAAGATTTCAAGGCCTTTATGCAGTTTATTGCAAAAAGAGGTTAGTTTTAAATTTGATAAGGATTGTTTAGAGGCGTTCAATAAACTTAAGAAGTTGCTCACATCCGCTCCTATTATTATGCCACCTGATTGGAATTTGCCATTCGAATTGATGTGTGATGCGAGTGACTATGCCATTGGAGCTGTTTTAGGTCAAAGGGTTGACAAATTGCCACATGTGATTTATTATGCGAGCCGCACACTTAATGATGCTCAACTGAACTACTCCACCACTGAGAAGGAAATGCTTGCTGTGATCTTTGCATTAGAGAAGTTTCGAAGTTACTTGATTGGCTCGAAAATCACCATTTACACCGATCATGCAGCTCTCAAGTACTTGTTGAATAAGAAGGATGCAAAGCCAAGGTTGATACGATGGACTCTACTCCTCCAAGAATTCGATATTGAGATCAAGGATAAGAAAGGATGTGAGAATGTGGTAGCTGATCATTTGAGTCGTCTAGTCAACGATGATCAAGCTGAGGAGGACATGTTGCCTTTGAGAGAGTCATTTCCAGATGAGCAGTTATTTGTTATTGATGACACACTTTCGTGGTATGCTGACATAGCGAATTATTTGGCAAGTGGAGTGTTGCCCGAAGGACTGACAATTCCACAAAGGAAGAAATTTTTACATGATGCAAGACAATATGTCTGGGATGATCCATATTTGTTCAAGTTTGGAGCTGATCAATTGATACGCCGGCGTATACCCGAAAGTGAGCAAAGGCATATTATTGAGATGTGTCATGGCAAAGAATGTGGAGGACATGGAGGAGCCACTAAGACAGCCTACAAAGTTCTTCAATCAGGTTTCTTTTGGCCTACTCTTTTTCATGATTGTCATAGATTTTATAAAGCATGTGATAGATGCCAAAGAATGGGGAACATTACTCATAGGAATCAAATGCCTTTGAATGTGATGCTTGAAGTTGAAATTTTTTATGTTTGGGGCATTGACTTCATGGGGCCTTTCCCTTCTTCATTTGGTTTTGAATACATTTTGGTTGGCGTTGACTATGTGTCTAAATGGGTGGAAGCAATTGCGACTAGAACTAATGACGCTCGAGTTGTTCTTAGCTTTATTAAGAATAACATCTTCGCAAGGTTTGGGACACCAAGGGTAATCATTAGTGATGGAGGATCTCATTTTTGCAAGAAATTGTTCGCCGTACTAATGACGAAATATGGGGTCTCTCACAAAGTTGCTACACCATATCATCCTCAAACAAGTGGTCAAGTTGAGATTTCTAATCGTGAGATCAAGCACATTTTGGAGAGGACGGTCAACCTGAACCGAAAGGATTGGTCCACCAAGTTGAATGATGCTTTATGGGCATATCGTACTGCTTACAAGACCCCAATTGGAATGTCTCCGTTTCGATTGATTTATGGAAAAACATGTCATTTACCAGTCGAGCTTGAACATAAGGCGTATTGGGCAATTAAGAAATTCAATTTTGATTTGAAACCCGCTGGTGAGAAGAGGATGTTACAACTTAGTGAGTTGGAGGAGATTCGACATTTTGCTTATGAGAATGCTAAGTTGTACAAAGAGAGGACAAAGAGATACCATGACAAGAAGTTGGTACCAAAAGAGTTTAAAGCTGGTGATAAAGTGTTGCTCTACAACACAAGATTACGTCTTTTCCCTAGTAAGCTTAAGTCAAGGTGGAATGGTCCCTATGAAGTCATCCAAATTTATTCTTACGGAGTAGTTGAGATAAAGAATTTGAGAAATGGTGTAATATTCAAGGTGAATGGCCATCGTCTCAAACCTTACATTGATCTAAACTTTGACCCACATTTGGAGGTGGTTGATTTCTAATGATGGTTGATTACGTCTGGCTGAAGACGTAAAACTTAGCGCTTTTTGGGAGGCAACCCAAGTTATGGAGGATGGAGAAGATGTTGGGTGGCCGAATGCAATGGGGAATGTGTACTCACTCGTCAATAAGAAGGCAAGTTTTATACCTTTTCTTTGCTCTTTTAGTTTTTATTTATTTGTGTCTGTCCATTACTTTTTACTTACTTAGTTGAGCATTGCTTGCATAGTTCTTTAAACATTGAGGACAATGTTTCATTTAAGTTTGGGGGGGAAAGACATTGCTTCGTTTTCACAAAAAAAAAAAAAAATTTAGTTTTGTTTGTGTTTCTAGGTGTTTTAAGAGTCCCCAACATTTTGATATGATTGTTTATGACTTTTAAGAGCATACTTAGCATTGTATATGTGTTATTTGTTCTTCTTTTTCTAATTTTGTGCCATAACTTATCTTGTAATTCCATGTGATTAAAGCCTTGTCTTCATGAACTTGAGTTATGATCTGCATTGTTTAGTGATTCATATGCATTTTAGAGTAGACTTATATGACCTATGTGAGCTTTTGAGCCTTGTTCTTCAATTCTTGAGTGTTTTATATCATTCTAATTCTTTCTTGTCATTTAAGTTGTTGCATGATCTCGTTATTCACTTCTTTTGGTCAAATACTTGAAATTCACATCTATATGAATCAATGAGCTAGAACTTCTCTCTTATTCTACTCAAAGCATGCTTATAACTACATGGAACCTAGGAGATGATTTTAGGCCGTGTTTGTCTAAACCTATAGCCAAAAAGCCTACCTTATTTGGTTATCCCTAGCTAACCCATTTTCAGCCTTTGTAAGCCTTTTCTTTGTTTACCCTTTTTCCTTCGTTGAACCCTAAGTTTGGGGGAATTATATCCCTTATCATGTGCACCCTTTATCTATGGTTCTGCATTGTTTGTGGTACTTGGAGGTTGGAAACAAGTGAATATGCATAGCTTGGAGCAAAATAAGGTGTATTGAGTTAAAAAGTGTATACCGAGCCTTAAAAAAAAAAAATGAAGAAGAAATGAGCAGGCTGGTTCAAAAGTTTGTGCAAAATTTTTCAAAGTTCAAGTTATTAAGTGCAAGTATGCAAGGTATGCCTCTAAGTACTAATTTGAGTTTCAATTCCATAGATGTAGTAGCTTTTGTTTATCCTTTTATTTCAACATCATACCTTAACCTAAGCCTTCATTACAACCTTTGTTAAAGCCCTATTTGATCTTAGGTGAAGTGTGGTTCATTATGTGGAGTCTAGAAAAGAGAGTCCTATAGTTGTTTGATTCCATTTCAAGTATTTGATATTCCTTTCATGAGATCAATGTTTCTTTCAAAGATGCCTTCGTTTCATGCTATTATGTGAGCTTTTTGTTGTTGATTACATAATTTCTCTCACATATACTTTTGAGTGCACAAATCAACCCAATTCTTGAGTGCTTCATTTTTGAGAGTATGTCATGATGAGGATTGGAGTTCAATCTATCTTGTATATGATGGCCTATGCATGTTTATCTAACACTTGAGTTTATGTTGAGGATGGCGTATATGCACAATGGTAGAGTAAGGTAAGTTGCTGGAACATTATTAGAACTTGTAGAATAAATGTTACATATGCACTGCTTTACTATGTCCTTAATAGCCATGTTCATGAAATCAAATGTTGGGAAAGTTTGTGTTGAGTCAGTTTTGAGTATTTTGTTTTGTTTTCTTTGCTCGAGGACTAGCAAAATCTAAGTTCGGGGGTGTGTTGAGTGTCCAATTTACATCATTTTTACATACTAACTCTCACACTTAGAATGCTAGAACTTGGCATTTTTGTGTATTTTGGGTTGTTTTAGTGTTTTGTAGGTAATTCGGAGCAAAAGAAAGAAAAGAAGTTAAAAGAGCTATTTTTGAACATTTCCTAGTCAAACTAGGAAAACTTGAAATCCTAGTCAAAGGAGGATTCCTAGTCACACAAGAAAATATTGATCATCAAGAAAAAGAATCATCATTGTCCAGGGTCAGAAATGAGAAATTCTAGTGGAAGCAGGAATTCCTGATTGACCTAGGAAAACCAAACCCTAGTTGGATAAGGAGTTCTAAAGTCACTGGAAGTCATGAGGGGCAAGATGGTAAAAGTGAGATCCTAATTGGATAAGAAATCCCAACTGTACAAGGAATCCTAGTGGGACTAGGGAAAGAAAGTCAAAGTCGATAGTCAAAATGTTCTAGAAGCTTCTCAGACATATTGGGCCTCAACACAAGAAGAGATTGGGCCAAGTCCAAATTGACATTCAAGGAGCCCACGCACATATTCCTTGCATTAGAAGACTTTTCCAATGCTGGAATCCTAGTTTGGAAGGAAGATCTTAAAAGATTAAGTCAAAGATATCAAAGAGTTCTTAACTTGCAAGGAAGTCAAAACCCTGGAAATCTGGGCAGTAATTTCGATAGCAATCCTGTATTTCTCTAGAGTGAATCAGCTATCAACCCATATATCGTTAGAAAGATACGGATGTTAGTTTCACAGGGAATTTTATAGAACTCGATTCCGATACACCATATATCGTTAGAAAGATACGGATGTTAGCTTCTCAGGGAATTTTATAGAACTCGATTCCGATACTCCTAGCTAAAGATATAGTCATTTTAGTGGAGGTAGTGCAGCAGTTCCGCAGCCAGAAAAAGTCTACTTGCCCAAAACTGCCCAAGACCCATTCTTTGAGTGCAAGTAAACCCTTTCCTACACTATTAAGGACTCTCCACTATATAAACCCCTCTCTACCTCATTATTTTGGAGTTCATTATTCACATAAGTTGAGAATTTTAGAGAGAGGGAGAGAGGGTGATTTCAGCCAAGAAGGAAAGGAGAGACTACCAAGCCTTGCTGCAGCCCCCAAGCCGCCGACCAAGGGTGGAGCCACCTCCATCTTGCTGCTGTGACTTCTATCCATCTTCTCATTAATTTCTTCTAGTTTTTATTATGCTTTATTTTGTTATAACTTTAGTTATGTGTGGCTAAATCCCTAGCTAGGGCTAGGATGAAGCCCTAACTATGTTATCTACTTTATTCATGGATTACTGAGTTTTTAATTGCAATTTGTGTTGATAAATCTTGGATCTCTGTTTAAATTGGATTCTATTTGTATTACATCTTTGACTGATCACCTTAGGTTGTATGCATCTAGAATATGTTATGGGGTTAGGGGACGATAGCCAAGTCACTAATTTCACTAGGTAACAAAGGGATATCCTAAGAACATATTTTTAAGGGAAGAGATCATAGATGCTCATAGGAGGGTCTATGTGTTTGTCGTTCTCATGTGTACTTAATGACTCTTGCATGGTTAACAGCCTAGGTAGACGATAGCCAAGCTTCTTAGGAACATGTGGGTTAACTAAGTTAGTATGAGATAATCAATCTACTAATTTATGCATTAGGAGAACAATAGTCAGATGAGTGTCCGATAATCAAGGCCTTCCGGCTGGCAAACTTTATCAACATGTTTTGTTAATTAATTGCTCTTATCCATGATTGTGTAGGTAATATGTTAGTGGTGGATTCTGACCCCTAGTTGTTTACACTCATTGTTCTTATTCTAGTTTGATTTGCTCACTTAATTTTATGATTGTTAAATTTATTACAAACCCAATTCAAAACCCCCATTCAGTGTGTGTGCGTTAGTGTTTGAATTAACTAAATTAATTAGATTGGTAATTTTCATATCAATACTTTTCCTTGAGGGATCGACCTCGTTATTTGCAAGCTTTGCTATACTGCGGTTCGTGCACTTGCGAGTTAATTAGAGCGTTGGTTTTGACTAATTATTTTTGCTCTAATAAAACAATCAACAGTTGCCATAGACACCTAGGTGGACCTCTCTTAATACCTCATGCCCCTCTTTCAGGGTTATGCACCATAGTTATGGTAGAAATAAACCACTTTTATGGAGTTTATCATTAATGATGTTGAATCGACCCGAGCGGAGTCTAATAAGACGTGCCTTGTCCTTCTTCAGTAGGAGAGTCCCCGAGACAAGGTAGTCATAGATAGGAGTCATTCATGTCCGTTCGGCATTGGTTTGCATGACGGTTGTCTATAGCTCGGATATAGTTGGCCTTGCCAGAATTTCCATAGGTATGGTCCGAGCCAAACCGGTCGAGGTGGCTGAGGAGAGATGTGCCAACGCATCCGCTCGTGAATTTTTGCCCTTGGGAATCTAGGAGATGTGGTACTCATCGAACTCTTGGAGCAGCACCTTGGCTCATGTGAGATAAGTCACCATATTCTAATCACGGGCCTCGTATTCATCAAGGATTTGGTTGACAATGAGCTGAGAGTCACTGAAGATGTACAGTTTGGTGGAAATCAAAATGCACGGCATATTCAATGACAGCTTAGTCTAGTGTTATAAGCACAAGACCGGCCCCACTGCCAGATATGTTGGATGAGCTGTCAACATGTAAAGTCATGTCAAGCCATCAGACGGAGGGCGGGCGGGTGTGTCCGGTTCCAGATGAGTTATTACCGCCTCTGCAATTGGTGAGGATGGCTCTCCGTCTGTAGCCGTGAACTCACACATTAAATCGCATATGTCTGACCCCTGATTGCTGTCCTGGGTCAATAATTGATGTCGAACTCTCCCAGTTCAACAGACCATTTGATGAGCCGTCCCAAAGTTTCGAGGTTGGCGAGGACTTGTCGCAATGGCTAGTTGGTCAGGACCACAATGGTGTGAGCCTGAAAATATGGCTGCAATTTCCGAGCCGAACAAATTAGAGCGAGAATCAAGTGCTCAAATAGGGGGTATCTGGTATCAGCGCTAAGGAGTGCTCGGCTTACATAGAAGACTGGGTGCTGTACCCCAGTTACCTCCTTGATTAGCACCGAACTGAGAGCTGACTTAGAAACTGATAGGTAAGTATAGAGGTCTTCCCCTTCTGGTTTAGATAAGATGAGAGGTTTGGCCATGTGCCTTTTCAGATCTTGGAACGCCCATTCGTAGTCCGAGGTCCAGTCGATATTTTTACCTACCCTTTTCAAGGCTTTGAAAAAGGGGAGGCAAAGGTCGATAGACTTAGAGATTAACTAGTTGAGGGCCACCACTCTCCCGGTTAGACTTTGTATTTCCTTCCTCGTTTGCGAGGATCGTATAAGCCTGGATCTTCTCTGGGTTGGCCTCGATCCCTCACTGGCTGACCATATAGCCTAGGAATTTGCCTGACTCCACCCTAAACACTCATTTTGAGGGGTTGAGCCGCATTTTATACTCCTTCAGCACACCGAACATGTCTGTCAGGTTGCGAACATGGTCCTCCGCTCAGACGCTTTTGACAAGCATGTCATCCATATAAACTTCCATGAACTTACCAATGGAGGTTCAGAACATGTGATTGACAAGTTGCTGGTAAGTTGCTAGAGCATTCTTGAGACCAAATGGCATGACTTTGTAGCAGTATGTTCCCCGGTCAATGATGAAGGAGGTGTGCTCTTGATCGACCTTGTGCATCAGGATTTGGTTGTAACCTGAGTAGGCATCCACGAAACTAAGGAGCGTGTGCCCAACCGTGGCATCGACCAATTGGTCTATCTTGGGCAAAGGGAAGCTATCCCTAGGACATGCCTTGTTAAAATCAGTGAAATCCACGCACATCCACAATTTGCCATTGTTTTTCTTGACCATCACCACGTTAGCTAGCCAGTCTGGATAGTTGACCTCGCAGATGAACCCGTTCCTTTTTAGCTTAGTGACTTCCTCCACCATGACAGTATAGCAGAGTGGGTCATAAGCTCTTTGTTTATGACAAACGAGTTTACATCACTAGTCGATGTTCAATCGGTGGGTGATGACGTCAGTGGTAATGCCTGGTATGTCATAGTACGACCAGGCGAAGACCTCAACGTTGGCACGGAGGAAGGCCAGCAATTCGGCTCTGCGAGTGGCAGACAACGAGGTGCTGATCCGAACCACCTGGTTTAGGCATTCCTCGGTGATGGGCACCTCTTTCCAATCCTTCATCGGAAGGGGTCAGAATGACTCGTTCAGCTCGGACGAAACATTGTACGTCTCAGCCCTAGGCCATCGCCCCATCTCAGCGATGGAATGCGTCTCTTGGGAGTTCGATGCCTGACCCTTCTGCTTGATCGAATTGGCATAGTAGGACCGCGAAGAGAATTGGTCGCCGTGGATGACTACGCAGTCGTCGTCCACCGGGCACTTGATGAGCAGATTGCCATAGTGGACGATGCAATCTAGGTCGACCAAGCCTGACCTTTCCAGGATGACGTTGTAGGCTGATGGCCAGTTGATGATGATAAAGTATGTCGTGCACGTTTGCTTAATGGATCTCTTCCCCAATGAGAGTGGGAGGGAGATATGGCCCAGATGCCGTACGACCTCTCCTCCGAAGCCGATGAGGGATGGAGTGTCCCTCTCTAGCCTATCTTCGTCGATGCCCATTTACTTGAAGGCAACATAGTCTAAGATGTTGAATGAGCCACCTTCGTAGACGAAGGTTAGGCCACAGTTATGTTGGCGACCTCTGTCACTATCACCAGAGGGTCATAATAAGAAAAATGATATCCTTTGACTCGTTAGGCTCGAAGGTAATAGGAGCCCAATCTTAGCGCTGGCGTTTAGAGGTGTTGAGAGAATCCGCTTGAATCGCCAGTGTCTCGTGAGGGAGTCCGGCAATAGCCTCCCTGAGGTACCCCTTTTGGGACTAAGTGGAGTTTCTGATAAAAGATAATCCACCACCGATCAAACCAATCGCAGCGTCAGCTGTCGCAATAGTTTGGGTGGCTCTCCGATGCTCGGTCCACTTGACCTTCGGCCTTCAGTTGAGAAATTGGAGAATTTTTCCCGCCCGTGCTAGCATTTCCATTGCATCACAGAGAGAATAGCAGTTGTTCATCACGTGGCCGTAGTTCTCATGATATTTACAATAGACGTCCACTTTAATTTTGTCTTGGGGCGGGCCTTGTATTTTTTTGGCCGGGGGTAGTTGGTCCTTGATCTGACCAAGAACTTCCTCAGGGGTCACGTTCAATTGAGCGTACTTCGTGTATTGAACGAACTGAGGTTCTTTGCCCAGGAGTTGGCGCAGCTCAGCCACTTGGCCTTTCTTGGCTTGAAGTCGAGGCTTGGAGCCAGAAGTCTCAATCTCCTTCCTCTTGACCACCTGGTTGGTCTTAAGGGATTTGAGCTTTGCCTCGTACTCTTCTACACGGGCATACTTGGCTGCTTCCAAGGAAAGCTCGTCGTAGTTGATCAGTGGGTTGCGGATCAGATGTGATCGCAAGTCCCCAAGGAGTAAACCCTGCATGAGAGCGACCTTGGCTGAGTGGTCACTACACCCGTCACACTTGGTGTATTCCAAGTTGAACCAAATCAGATATGTCTTTAGACATTCACCCTCCTATTGTTTGATCAGGGTCATGTCGTTGAGGTTGTACAGTCACTCAAATACAACCTCATAACTAGAGATGAAAGCTCTTCTTAACTCGGCGAAAGAGTCAATGGAGTTCGAGGGTAGTCCTCAGAACCAGTCCCGTGCCGAGCCACGGAGGGTGGAGGGTGGAGGTAAAAATTCGGCATTTCTTGGCCTCCGAAGCCTGTTGAGCTTCCAATGCATAGCGGAAGTCGTTGAGATGGTTTAAGGGGTCCTTCGTGCCATCATATTAATCGATTTTGGGGGGTTTGGTGTCCTTTGACACCTCAGCATTTAAGATCCGATCGGTAAATGGGAGATGAAGTTTGTCCCCCTGGTGCCCGCAGTTTGTGTACCCCCTCGACCGCTCGACCACTCGACCTGACCAAGGCGGTCATGGACGCTCTAGAATTGGTCGCGGAGAAAAATGTGAAATTGGTCATCCATCGGAGATGCCTTGTACTCCGGTATTGTTTATGCTGATCCTTCAGCTCGGTCGCCTAACTAATCAGCTAAGGCGGAGCAAGCAAGGCGAATGCTAGCCGGCTGTCAATCCAACATAACCATTGCCGGCCCCAAGCGATCCCTAGCGGAGGGACAAGCGCCAGAGGTGGATTAGGCTAGTGCATGCCATGGAGAGGAACGAGCCTAGGATCCCAGTCTGGACATGACTGGCCTTAGGACACCTGCCAAGATGGCAAGGGCAAAGGATCCTAACGGAGCCAATGCAAGGGCTGGAGAGTGGCATCCTTGAGTGCGCTCCTATACGGGGAGCTCACTCTCGTATTTCGTTCGACTCGGATTGTGGTTGTAGGTTGCTCTCTTCCGGGAGAGTGTGAGCCGAGTATCTAAATACTCTAGCTGCTCGTTCATTGGCATTCTCTCGAAGCCAGAAAAGGTGCAATCGATATTCTGTCGAACCGGGTGATTATCGATGTCAAACTGGGTGTTTGCCCGGGCTGTTCGGGCAATCGGACCTTAATTTCAGTCCGAGTGGTACGAGCTGTCCAAGCAGTTCTGGTAGGCTGAACCGAACGTTCCAGGTTAGCTAATTGCGCTTGTTGCTGAGCCAATAAGGCAGCTTGCTCGGCCTGTTTGGCCAACAACTCATTGTTCTGGCAGAGAATAGCATTTTTAGCCTCCAAGTGCTGTTCGGTCTCGCTTGAGGGCCGAGCTGATTTTACCTTGCTCCCCTTTGCAGGGGTGTGAGACTCAATCGTCCATTGCTGATCCGGAGACCGAGTAGAAGAGGAGGTTCCTGTGTACTCAATAGTAGACATGGGGAACGAGCAGGAGATGATCGAAAAGTGATGGGGAAGCTAAATATGCCGGATGAGCTACGTAGCCGAGTGCTTGTCTTCCCACAAACAGCACCAATCTGTTGATGCAAAAATCTATTGGGACCCTCACAACAACTTAGAGATGTTCTTTTGCTAACTTATGCAAGCTGATGGGTCAAAGTGTGAGCCAAACATGCCAATGAGATACCTCGAGCCTTCCTCTGCAACTTGGTCAAAGAAGAGTACCGGTGTGGTACCAGCTGAAGATACTCCGATGGCAAATTCAGTATGATGCAAGGAAGAAGAAGCAAGAACAAATGATGAACAAGGCAAGAACTTGGGAGAAAATGGAAGAAAAGAGATAAATTCTTCTAGGCTTTTCTCTTCAAAGCTTGAGCAAGTTTTCTGAATTTCGTGTGTCCCTTTCCCTAATGAAGGTCCTCTTATTTATAGGCAAATGGTCTTAGACATTCCCGAATCAGATATTTCTGTTGGGTTTGTAAGGGGTGATCATGGCTAATTGTAGGCATTAAGGGCTATGCTTATAGCTGACTAGATGGCTGGCAGGTTCTCATTTAATGCAAAGGAGATGACTCCAATTGGCTGGAGGCCACTTGCATTAAATGGAAGTGATCAATTGAAGCAGGGCAGAGCGAATATGCATTAAATGGAAAGCATTAATATACCTCCAATGTGTTAGGTGCAATAAATGCCTGTGAAAGGGTGCTCGGCTCGGATGAATACGAGGCGAAGTGGGCCGATTCCGGGTAGAACGGATGTTCATGAGTCACAGCCAATTCGCACACATGTTGTTCCTTCAGGGTCTTGCTCGCATCATAGGCCCAATTGTTTCCAATCCGAACTGGATTGAAGAACACGAGGCTGTGGACAGAAGACTTCTGCTTGATGCGTGAACTCGGATCGTATCCGGGCCAATTACTAGATCTGATCTGAACAAACAGTGGGTCCTGTTGATCTTGGTTGACTCGCCATTGGGTCTTGGTAGGGCTGTGTTCGAATCGGATGATAGTAGTAGGATCCGATCTGGAATAGCTTGTTGGAAGGGCCGTTGACCAATATTGAGGGGTCAAACTCAGATCTAAGGTTTCAAGTGGCCTCAAGATGTTGACCATTGACTCATTGGGGATGTTATCCCCAAACATTGATGTTTTATTGTTTTGTTTCTTCAATTATGCTTCTTTTGTTTTCACTGTTTGTAGGTTGTCATTTCGACTTTGTTTTTGTTCCCCTCCCCTGCCTTTGTGGTTTTTGATTAATGTAATTGTTTTTCATTAGGTCAGAAAAAAAAAAATTATTAATAAGCCTAAAATAAATAGAGGGTTGGTTGTGGGAGGATCACCTGGTTGCAGACCTCTTTATCTTAATCTCCAACCAAAGGATCAACCAACTAAGTAAATAATTAAATCATAATTAAATAATTAAAAATTTAATCTAAAAATAAATAACTAAGTTCAAGGGTCTCAAGAGATCCTACTAACGAGGCTGGGTTGAAAATTTGGTAAAACCTCTTAATAATTAGCATAATTGTTTGTTGTTATGCCTTAGGTGCAAAAACCTTTATGGGAATCTTGGGCAACCCAATCAAAAATAATTAAACTAGGAGCTTGCTCTAAGAAATAAAGAAGAACTTTGTGGTATGAATAAATATTTATGTAGAGAAAGACTCTCAAAACTCAAAGAGGATGTGAACGTGAGAATGAGGGGAATGGGTCTCTATTTATAGGTAAGGTGGATGATAATTGAAGGTGGATATCCAATGGACAACAAAGGGATAAGATTGAGAGGAAGGCTCTAGAAAATAATCTGAAAAAAGAGAGGTTAGATCCATAAAGAAAAATCGATTCAAAATACAAGTATTTTATAAGAGGATATGGGTAAAAGATGCTTCTCTCCTACAAAAAGAAGATACCAGAACGGTGCAGAAAGAGAGACTACACTTGCGCCGAAACGTAACCTTACGTCTCATCTATTTCTATTTTTACATTCTTTCCGCTATTTCTTTCCACAATAGAGAACTATCCTATGGGTAAAAATGACAAGTAAAATAGGTAATTTGACTAAAGAGGGATCCAGGTCACACATGGGTCTGGGTCAATTTGGGATACATTTGAGGGGAGGGGCGCACAGAATCAAAGGATGGCCTAGATTAAAACCGACTTAATGAAACTAGAAAGTCACGATTAAATCATGATTGATTTGCTATGTCGTGGCTCACGAAGACTCCATGCACCCGCAACTAGATGGCCACAACCCAAATTTTAGGGGCCTTTAGCTACCTGCATAGCTACTTCACCCATTCGTGGTCTGCCACATGTCACACATCAAGTCCAATCAACGCCTCATCAGCTTTTTCTTAATTTCTTATTTTTTAATTTTTTCAAACTTCAAATATTCACTAAAAATAACTTGTGACTTGGAAAATTTTCCTGAAAAATCCTAGACTCACCTCTCAAAATATCATTGATCTATGACCACAAAATAAATATGTGCTTTCCTAAATTTTTTCAAAATTTTTAACTCCTCCAAATTAAAATAATATCTCTTCGACTTTAAAACATCATAACATTTTCTCCCAAATTTCAATTGACAATTTCTAAATTTCCTTCAATTGATATTTGAGTACTTTCCAAACCATGGTCTCACTTTGGCCATTTGACCTTGAAAACACAAGTATAATTTCTAATAATTCACCAAAATTCCCAATAATTATAAAAAAAAAAAAATTCTATAGATCACCCAAAATTCAAATAACTCTAAAATAAATTCAGAAAAATTTTCAAGGTGTCTCAACGTATGAGTATTGATCATATATGTTGAGGTCTTGACAGAAATCTAGCCACAACCCAATGAGGTGACCAAGACATTGATAAATAGAATGACCGTATTGCATCCTGTCGTAGTTGCAAGTTCTTCCAACTTCTTTCAAATTCTATTTGATTTAGGGATCATGATACAAGTTGCTAAATGCCACTCGTGATCGGTGAGGATTCGACCAATTAGGAAGAGTTCTGATTACTTGGTATGAGTTCCAATTAGTGATAATGGTAGATAATTCATTATCTTTATGAGTCCACGTCATCAAGTAGAACCTGGAGAGGTCGCACATCATAGAGATAGAAGTGAACTCAAGGAATTAGGATTTGGTAAAAGGATAACCAACTCACTAGTACTTAATTAGGGCGAGAGAATTAATTAACAATACTCACATATACATAATACTACATCCACTC
>QANT01003002.1:0-46072 GCA_003254885.1 Purshia tridentata
TTTTTAGCAACTCATTTACCCCCACTAATTTTTTTATAGGAAGAATAATTTCTTTTTTAAAAAAATTCTATTTAAAAAAGGTCAAAAAAATATATAAATATTTATGGATGAAAATTGCAAATGGACAAAAACTCAAGGATCAAAATTAGAAATGGACAAAAACCCAAGGACTAAAACTGGAATTTTGAAACTACGAGGACCAAATTTGTTTTTAGAGTAAAACTCAAGGACTAAAATCAGAATTTTGAAACAACGAGGACCAAATTTGTTTTTGGAGTAAAACACAGGGACTAAAAACGTATTTAACCCTTTTTAAAATATAATTTCTAATAGGGTTTTTTATTTGATAGAGAGCCTTTTTTTTGTAATTTTGGATAAGGTAAAATTGCAATTAAAACTCTAACAAAAGTTGGATTTAATGAAATATTTATTTATTTTGGTAGAATCACCCACTGCTAGCTACTCTTCAAGAAGTGTGATGGCATTGAGAGCAGATGAGCGTACACAGGGTCTTCTTTTCCTTCGATGTTTCTAGAAAAATAGACCAAATTGCTCTTTTGCCCCTGCGAAAGAGCTGTGTAAGCTCGAAGAGTTTCTGCCGCTGGCTCGTTGATGATGGCAACAGACACAAGCAACCTTTGGGGTGTTAGTTGGTTTATTATAGAAATGCATTTCCAACCAAGACCTTGATTAAGTGATATGGTGTCCCTTGACTAAGAAGTTAAAGTGGCCTTGTAAACTAGTTATTTATAATAAAATTGCCTTGGGAAATATAATTTTCTTTTTTTGGTCAACTTGCAACTGGCAGGATGAAAGAGTGTGAGAATATATCGCAATTCGCCTGAAAAATAAACTAAAAACCTGTATGTTTAGTTGAGTTTCAGAAACAGAGGAAACATAGGCAATCAATGTACATTAAGATGATCCATCAATATGAATATCATGTGAAAATTAAATCCAGTTTGCCAGTTTGCCAGTTTGCCAGTTTGGAAAACTCAGGGAATAACTTTTGGAGCTCCAATTTTGCGTCTCCCGGCGAGTGAGACGGGCTGAGCCAAAAGAGGCTTCTTGTTCTCTTTGCTCAAGCTTCTCAGCATATACCTCGGAGTCGGAGTCGGAGTCTCTATCTCCATCGACGAGTAAGCAGCAGAGACCGATTTCCTCCTGCTTTCAAGCTTCCTAGTACAAGTGTTTCTTTTGGAAGATTCCACAGTAACACCCAAACCCAGCTTATACGCGCTCTTGCTCTTACATTCCTTAGTTTCACCCTTCGTCCTCTTCAGCCGCTCATTCCTTCTCGCAGAGTACTCCTCGTAAAATCTACCCCTTTCAAACAAAGGGCTCGATTTTGCACTCAACGAATTACCAAAACCAGCCTTACCAGAATCTTTGTAGCCAAATTCGTCTCGAACCATCTTCGCTAAAGCCCTTAATTCGCACGAAATTGAGCGGTATTCAAGTCGAAGCAGCTCCGACTCTTCCATGTCCCATGTGCGGTTTGGTTTCTGGGATTTTGTTAAAGACCCTGAAACATAGGAATGCAATAATAAATCAGCAAGTAACAAAAAACCAAACCAGTGAGGCAGTGATTCATATCACTGTTAAAACTTAATCTGTTTGCTCGGACCCACCTGGTGAGGTTTGCATAGAGTTTGGGTTTGAACGGAGGACCCGATGGGGTCGAAGTCTGATCAGTGATTTAGCCAGCGGAGGCTTACGATTATCTGATTTCATCTTTGACATTGATTGAATTCAAAATTCAGAGCAAATTTCAAATTACAGAGAGAGAGCGAGAGAGAGTACTGCAAAGCCATTGTGTTGTCGGTATGAATATATTATAGGAGAAACAGGTAGCTCCTCCAACGGTCATATTTTTGATCGGAAGGTCTAGGATTGTTTAAAATTTAAACAAGTGGATATGTTGCCATTAAATACCTATAATATTCTGTTGTGCTAATAAGGTAACCCTTTTAAATTGAAGACACCGGCCTAGAATTTTCTTTTTCTTTTTTCAAATCTGTATTGCGCTTGAAAATTGCTAGAACCAAAACGTACAATTGGAGTTGGGCTACATTTTCTATTTTGGTATAGTGGCGGCCAAAAGGCCCAAAAGAAAACAAATCAAATTAGGCAGGCCTAGGAACAGCCCTAAGCCAGATCATACCCACGTGAGAAGGGAAGGCTCCAAAGTCCAAATAAGAAAGGTAAAACGTACTAACTCTATTGTATGATTTTTTTTTTAATTAATTAATGGTTCAAATACAAATACATCTACCAATTATAGGGTTCTTTCAAGTTGGTTCGCGAACAAAAAAATATTTGAAATTCATATATTAAGTAACAAAAACCAACAATAACACCTCCATCAAGATTTCCATCCAGAAAAATATTAAATGTATTGTTGGATATAATTGATATGGCATTTTTAATAATACGGTGGGAGGATGGTAGGTGGGTGGGGCTTTATAACTTTAAATTTCATGAGCAGCCCTAAGCTAAATCAAATTTGAACTTATAATATTTTTTTATATTTTACCCACCAAATTTGGTTCGATCTCACTTCACCATGTAATTTTTTTTTGTCAATTTACCACATGAATTAAAAATTATCTCGTCTAAACTTTTGTTAGTGTTTTTGTCTTTTAAAGTTTCTATTGTTAAAATAAAAAATAAAAAAAACAGCTTTTTTACACTTTACTTACTTTCTAACAATAAAAATTTGACTTGAAAAAACCAAAACATCCTTATTTTTAAAAAGTTTAGACGAAGTGAGCCCGATGTGGTATATTATAAAACAATTTTAATTCATGTGGTAAATTGGCACAATTATTTTTAGATCGTAAAGTGAAATCAAACTCAAAGTTCAGATAAGTAAAGTGTAACAAAAAAAAAAGAAAGATGTTATTAATTAAATGTTTATTAGCACTTGTGGCCTCGTTGTATATGATTAGATATAACAGGATAAATTACAAAATCATCTTTAATATTATAAAGCTAGGAGAAAGATTTGGTGTTACAGGTTTCACCAAATTATGGTTTTTCCAAATAATTCTTTACTAGACTAAAGAGTTAAATTAAACTAATCTAATAAGGTTAAGGGTACAAACATAAAATTAAGCCATTAAAAAAAATTAGAAATTAAAAAAAAACATTTCACCACCTTATTAGGTGGAGAGAGTGGGGAGTTTTAAAATAGTTAAAGTTTCTTTTTTTAAAAAAAATAAATAGTTAAAAAATAAATAATTAAAAAGTTTCATTTGTACATGTGCGTTTAGCACGTGCAAAAAGTTTAGTGTATATTAAATTTAGCTTCTATGCCTTTTAAGATCGTGTTGTTAGTTGTCTTTAATAAAATATTTTTCATTTAAGTAATTTGATGGTTTAAAGGAGAAATAATATATTTTTAATTAACTATTAAATAAATTGAGGGCCTTCTTCAACCATTGGATTGCTTGAAAGGACAAGATCTTATGAAACCCACCAACATCATAATTTTGAAAGGTAAAGGAGCTGGATCCATGTATGTTAAAAAAGAAGATGAATGATGTTTTGTAACTTGAAAAAAGAATATGAGAAGAAGATGGATTAACTAAGAGGAAACTTATCTTCCCTAATTCCATCATTTTGAAAGGGATTGGAATGAATAAGTTTTCCTCTATAACTAGTTGATCTCCTTTCTATTTTATTCTTTAAAATTATAAGCTTATTTATTAATAAGTACATATATTTTTATTATTTGTTCTATCATATCTAATCTTATGCACTAAAGGAAGCTTATATGGTATAATTAATGCATGCGATTTGGAGTAGTTAATTGCTCGATGGTTAGGGATCACTTAACTAGGACAAGCAAGCCGGCTGCGGTTGCCATATATGATACATCATCATATATATTATATATATATGCACGAATTAGATGTGAGATCAGCTTATATATCATTAATTTAGAGAGGCATATGTATATGATTCATAAGAAAGGTAGCTAGCTTCATTTTGCGAGGCGATCGAGGACGAAGACGACCCTACATGATGTCAAAGGGTCTATATGAACAAGAGTGAGTACGTACTGAGTAGCTAGGTGTCAAGTGTGCAATGATATATTTTACATTGATTAATTAGACTATAATTATATATATAACAAGTTTGTAATTGTAAAGTTTTGTCTTCATGCATCTACATGCTTCTCAATTATTAGCGGTCTTAGATACTATTTTTTTCTATGACATGCAAACATTCATTGGATAGACAATCTATATTTCAATAATAAAAAAGTAAACTGTTGTTAATTAACATCCAATAAAATAAAAAGTCCACATACCATGCAGTGGCTGCTATATATATATGATTGTTTTTGTTTTCCTTGTGAGAAATCTATATATGACTGTTAACATGCTTACTCATGGTGATTTAAAATTCGTAAATTAATATTAAAAAATCTTATCAAATGTAATTGTATGTCGACATATAACCGCTATAGATAAAAAGTAGAAAAAAATAATAATATTAATCATCATGACTTAAATAAAGAGTAGAAAAAAGATGGATCATAATATGACAATTAAAGCTGGAGCCGCACCTCATGGAGAAAGATTCCTTTAATTTCCCAATAAAAAACTAGTGATTGATTAATTAGCTAGCTAGCCAAAAAAATAAAACTAATCACCTAGCTAGCTTAGTAGCAGGTCAGTTAATTAATTTCCTCCTATTAAAATATTCTTAATATTCAATGTCAATTCCTCCCCTCCCTCCAACAATTAATATAAATCAACTTGAACGTCTTGCACCATATATATATATATATATCATGGATTATACTGAAGGAAATAAGGAAAGAAAGAAAGCAAGCCAAACAATGAAAATGGAAGTAGAAATTATTTCCAAGGAGAAAATTAAACCATCTTCCCCAACACCTTCTCACCTCAGAATTTTCAAGCTTTCTCTTCTTGATCAGCTAATACCAGCTCCATATATATGCTCCAATTATCCTCTTTTATGATCATCCTCCTCCTATATATAATGGCAGCACTGATGATCAATACGATGATCTTGATAATGATCATGTCATCAGAAATAGGTTAGATTTGCTAAAGACATCTTTATCAGAGACCTTAAGTAGTGGGTTTTACCCACTTGCTGGGAAGATCAAAGATGACCTCTCCATTGAGTGCAACGATGAAGGAGCTAACTATGTGGAAGCCCGAGTTAAGTACTGTAATTCTCTGCATGAATTTCTTAATCGACCTGACCTTTTGTTGCTAAATCGATTCCTCCCTTGTGAATTTATCGTTGTGAAAGATGAATCAAATAACATTGATGATGCAGGATCAGGTAGTAGTAGCAATTGTAATAATATATGTACTAGAGCTGTCACCAATATTCAAGTAAATGTATTTAAATGTGGTGGCATTGCCATTGGTATATGCATCTCGCACAAGATTCTTGATGGTGCTGCTTTTTGCAACTTTCTCAAAGCCTGGACTGCTATGGCACGAGGACGACGTCGTCCTCATCCTCTTGGTGGCTGCTGCTGTACTACTAGTAGTACAAATATTATTACTACATCATCAGCAGCAGCGCCTGCATTAATATAACCCAATTTATTTGCTGCAGCTTCTCTATTCCCCACAAATAATGAATTATGGCTTAGAGATTCATCATTTCTCATGTGGGGTTCCTTGTTCATAAAAGGCAAGACGTCATCATGTGTCACAAAAAGATTTGTATTCGATGCCGCAGCTATTGCTGCTCTCAAAAAGATTTGTACTAGCTCATTATCATCATCAATTGCGACGGCCACGCGTGTTGAGGTGGTTTCAGCTTTGATATGGAAATGTGCCATGGCTGCCTCTAAGGAAAAATATGGTTTCCAAAGGCCTTCGCTAGTGACCCACACTGTGAACCTACGCACAAGAATATTAATGCATCAGACTGATCATGCAGTAGTAGGACTATTGGATAATCTGGAGCATTCTATTGGAAACCTCCTTTGGATTGCGGCTGCTCGATGCAATAATATTAATGAACGGCCTGCACCAGTTGGAAATAATGATGATGATAATCAGCTGCTGCATGGGTTGGTGAGTGAGTTGAGGAATGCTTTTTCAAAAATTGATGGTGATTTTGTTAAGAGAATAATAATGCCATCTGATGATGATGCAAGGAAAACACTCATGCTTGAGTGTCTTAAGGAAATTACTAATATAGATGGGGAAGATTATTATGGTTTTAGCAGTTGGTGTAAGTTGGGGTTCTACGAAGCAGCTGATTTTGGGTGGGGAAAGCCCTTGTGGGTTAGCAGCATTGCTTTAACTGCTCCTGTCTTCATGAATCTTATCATTTTGGTCGACACAAAGTTTGGCGACGGAATAGAAGCATGGATCACCTTGGATCAACATCACAAGGCTCGTCTTCTGTCCAACTCCCACCTCCAAAAATTTGCTTCATTCGATCCCAGCCCTTTAATATTCAACCGGTATATATAATTGTGATCGATAGGAGAATCCAGAAACCTTGTAATCTTGTTATATATATGAAGAACTTATCGAAGAAGATCGAGAAGCAAAATTCTAGCAATCAGGCATATTTTTCTGGTCTACTCTCTTCTCTTTCTAGGATTAATTGACAAATGGCTGGAAATGGTGTCTTGTTCAGTGATCAATTATTAATATGCAGTATATTTATATCCAAAGTATAACCGTGTTGGCGCTCGGATCGGTATCCATATTTTGTACAATTGGATGTCCGACACGTGTCCACTTTTTGGCCACGCTGACCGTTGACCGTTGACCCAAAAAATGGCTGCATGCCGAGTATGAATGACCGAGCCGAACTCAGAGACCTGTAGAGTCAATCACAGTTCGTCTCATCTACCCAGATCGGGGTCGGTTTCACAGGACAGTTCGGTAGTGATAGGATCGGATCAGTCTCATACAGATTACGTCGGCATCGATCTGCAGTACATATTCTCCAAGGGATATCTACTCAAGTGTTGAATACACAAAAGTCTTCTATCTGACATAGGGATGGCATGACTTGACAGTTGCTTCGTCCCTTCACCAACCTACCATGCCTGCATTTAATGATCAAGTGGCCTAGTGGGTGAGATGAACAACACAGATGTCTCCACGTGGCCCAGTGACAACCGCCCATCTCCATGCAGGTATCTGGTATTTTGCCTATAAATAGCCTATTTCTCCCACTTTCAAAGGGATCGAAAAAAGGAGAGAATATACAGAAAACAAATATCATCTGGATTGATTTCGAGCCTAGCTCTTGAGATTAATCACGTGATTTCCTTACTGTTTTCTAACTTATACACCGGAGGATTCTTAGCTAACAGCTCACTGGTGTAAGTTCCCACTGTTGTTCTCCATTTTCATACAGGAGTTATCAAAGATTCAAGATCGAAAGGAGCAAGACCAAGTCCACCCTTCCTCATCCACGTTGNCGGAGGGTTCTTAGCTAACAGCTCACTGGTGTAAGTTCCCACTGTTGTTCTCCATTTTCATACAGGAGTTATCAAAGATTCAAGATCGAAAGGAGCAAGACCAAGTCCACCCTTCCTCATCCACGTTGGTTCAGAAAACATTCAGTTTTTTGCATCAACAAACCGTCCAACGGAAAAAATGAGAAAGAAAGTCAAAGGGAAAACGAGAAAATTAATAAAAAGTAGGTGTATATAAATTTCTAGTATTGGACTGGGCTCAACTAAGTGGTTCTGATGCCATTGTAATGCACAGTGGATCGCATTCCATTTCGATTGGGCTGGGCTGGGCTGCGTTTGACAAATAAAAGTAAAAAATAAAATGTCACAATGGCAACTGATCGAGTGTGTGACTGACTGATTCAGAAAGAGAAGTTGAGGACACTAATCCATTGCTACCGTGTAGTGTGGCCAGTGGTGTGAATGCGATGCATGCAACCACATTTTGTAAATAATTTAAAGGAAAGGAAGAATATAGCGGAGCCATCAAGACCGTTCAACGTGGAAGTTGGAACAATCAGGACAAACTGACAACGGACAGCTTCAAGGATGGAAAGGAAAACGACAAGAATCCAAAAAAAGAAATTAACATCAGGCAAGAAACTTTCTTCTTCTTCTTCTTCTTCTTCTTCTTCTTCTTCTTCTTCTTTACCTTGTTCTTCTTCTCCTTCTTGGTTTTTGTCTAACTGGCATGGCTCATCTCCTTCATCTTCATCTTTCTTCTCCCTTATCCATTAGTTTGTGTTTCTTTGCTTGGTTGCACGGTTTCTTGGTCGTCCATGGAAATATTAATCTCACCCACGCTTCTTTAACGCCCATTAACCGCGATCTCTACCATTCCAGGTCAGGTCTACTCTCTTTATCCAACATTTTTCTTTTCCTTATTGTTTCCCAATCTTTTTGCACTCAGCATGTCTTTTTATGAATGAATTGTGCTGAATTTGGTAGTAACAGATTCATTGGTGTTCTTTGAATCTTGACATGGGTTGTCTGTTTATTTTTTTAATTTCTTGTTTTCTTGGTAGTAGGAATTTAGGTTGATGAGTGACTGACTCTATGGTTGGTTGCTTGAAAATTGTAGGGAACTGAAAGCCTGAATCTTGGCTATTCACTAACTATTCAATCAATTATTTGACTTACTTGATGTGAACTTTTGAATTTCTTCTGTAATTTAACCTTGAAAATCATATATAACCATCCAAGTTTTCCTTTTTTTCGTCTGCAGTGGGGATTTGATGGAAGAAATAAAAGCTTTGGTCTTTCGTCACCCAGATAAGCTCACTGTAGGTTCCCTTTGCCGTTCGCTCATTTTTCTCAAACATTTGATGTCCTAAAACTTTGATTTTATTGACAGTTGGATACAATAAAATCTCGAAACAAGGGCTACTCTGCTGAGATCGCAGTAGTTACTTATTGCCGGAGAAGGCAAGAAGCTGATGACAGGCCAAAGTTTCGGATCCTTCTTGTAAGTTTTCTAGTATTTTTATGTGTTGGATGACATGATTCCTTTTAATCAGATTTTGCATTGTGGGTTGGCTGTTTGTATGCCTCGGGGTTTTTGGATTTCTGAAGTTAAAGAAAGGCCGGAATTTCTGTCTACCTTAACATTACATAAAACTGTAGTAACGAGTTACAAAATATTTATCATCTGATATTTAGTGTATAGATAATCTCAGATTGGTAATGGCTGGTGTTTTTGACAGATGATTCCTTGTCTTCCAGAGTTTTGGGCAGCATGGGAGGGAGCTCATTACATCTGAGCTTGCGCTGCGAATCCTTTCAATCTTGAGTGAAGAAAAGTTTCTACCCAACCTGGGCCCAGCCTCCTTAGAACATACCCTTGACAAGCTCGTGATTAAGGTAGATTTTTATTAATATACTGGAATACTCTTTCTCTAATGGTTAGTATTGATGCAGCTGCAATTTGCTTTGCCAAGTGTTGTTTGATTTATCCATCTAAGCAGCACACCACCATAGGAGCTAGCGAAAATAGGGCTAGGCTAGAACTTGAAAACAATAGATAGTCACCTCCTTTTATCCTCATTTTCTCCCACTTGAAAACAATAGATAGTTCTTTGTCTTTAATTTCAATCTATCTTGCATTTCTCCAGATATTAAAGAATTATTGGTGTGGCCTCTGCTGTTTACTTTAGTGTGAGTACATGAGATCAAACTTACACATTGGCAACTCTTACATGGAGATGATTTCTGTCCATGTTGCTCATGGATCCATTTGCATAAATTACTCATGAGAATTTTGTAGTATTCTTACTTTTTAGCAGGTTTACAAAAGTTTTTTTAGTTGGACAGGTGTTGTTGAGCTATATTAATCATCATTAGAACTCCATCCCCCAGGAATTGAAATATTTTCTTCCTGAAGTCTTAGCTGTTTATCTGGAGATACTTCAAGAACTTTGGTATTTTTTGAGTTCTGATATATAATTTGTCAGGTGGTCCCAATGGAAAACTTAAATGGCCGCAGACTTGTTGAATCAGGAGACCTTTGTGAAAGGAGAAATGGTAATGCAGTGATTTTATTGACTTTAAATGACACACATACACACTATTTATAAACAGAACCCTCTCTGTCAATCAAAATATATGAAATCTCAAAACACTCTTGTTATTTAAAAGGGTAGTAATAATATATTTTAAAAGTAAGTTATAGTATTAGTAATAGTAAATTACACCATTTTCCATCATATATATATGTACAGTCCTTCTCTGGAGAGGATATCCACAAATTTTGAAATTTGCAGATCCGATAGAGAGCTGACATGGCACCATATCGGTGCCGACATGAAATTCAGGTATTAAGATGTGTTGCATCTAGTTCAGATATGCTGCAGCAGTTCATGTCGGCATCGTATTGACACCATGTCACAAAATTTGCGGATGTTCTCTCTAGAGAAAATCTCTATATATGTATATGTATTTAAATGCATAAGTTTGTATTTTGCGACAGGAAGAGGAGTTGATCTCAACCGTAATTGGAGTGTAGATTGGGGCAAAAAGGAGAAGGTTTGTTCATTTTATGCTCTCAAGTCCTATTTTCTTATTCATGCTATACCACATTTATTATGTTGCTTTCTTAATTCATTTTTAAAGCATATTGGTCAAGATGCCATCTTGAGGTGGACCTTCTTTAAGTACACTTAGGCTTCTTTTGGTGCATAGGATATGGAGATTATAAGAGAAAACTTATTCTTTCCAATCCCCTCAAAAAAGATAGAATTAAATAATCCATCTTCCTATATTTTTCTTTCAAGTTAGAAGACACCTTTCATGTTATTCCTTGAATATACATGAATTTAGCCATTTATCCTATCCAATCATATCCTATGCACCAAATGAGGCATTAATGTATAAATTCATTACTATTGAAATAGTTATGTATAACGCACCATTAGATGAGGCTGTAGTCTTATCCATTGGTGTTCTTGCTTCCTTTCTTTTACTTAAATATGCAATTGTCATTTCATTTCTTCTGCATTCTGTGCTGAAGACTCTTCTTTTTATTGATGTTGTTTTTCTATCACAGGATTATGATCCGTATGAGGAACACCCTGGAACTGCTCCTTTCAGTGAGCCTGAAACTCAAATTATGCGGAAAGTTGCATTGTCATTTGATCCACACGTATGGGTTAATATACACTCTGGGATGGAGGTGGGTCAGACTAACTTCCCATTCATATTTCCTCCTGTTGCTATGCCATTTCATCACTTACAATTTATTCAGTTTTATATTCTTTTACCAATTACCAGTTAAGTGTCATGATGCTCCTTAATATTTGGTTCATTTCAATTTAGTGTTTCGGCTCTCTGTACTCTGCATATAGCACATTTCTTACATAGCTTCTGGTTTGTTCAGGCTCTGTTTATGCCGTACGACCATAAGAACACAACTCCTGATGGAGTTTCCTCGAACCAGATGAAGTCATTGCTTGAAAAACTGAACCATCTGCATTGCCAAAAGCGTTGCATGATTGGTTCTGGTGGAGGTTCTGTTGGGTTAGTATTACTGATACCAAGACCCAACCTTGAGTCTCGTACCAGTTTTAGTTGGTCATTGTTATTATTGATGTCTTAAATACTTGATTTTCAAAAAAAAAAAATTGTTATCTTTTTGTGATGAGAAATAACCATGGGCGGCCATAGTTCTACTAATTTACTTGGGTCAAGCAAAGACAATGTGTAATATAGTGCCCATCATAATAAATCAGTGTTTTTGTACCAAACAAGATGGTCATGAGTAGAGCTTTCTTAGGACGAGTGGAGCTTGAAAGGAAGTTTAAGGGAGAAGATTGACGGTGCAATGGCATTATTTCAATTTGGTGGGTATAGAGCATGTTGGTCTCATATCAATTGAATGATGCCAGAGGTTGAGGTTTAGTGGGCTTTACGAAAGAAACTTGGCACTCCTAAGGACATGCTGGTAGTGGGGCTGCAAGGCCAAAGCCATACTGGGTCTGCAATTTTAAGTGTCTTATTTGATTCATTAAACTTCACCCTTCCCCATCTTTTCAGCTCATGAGCCAAAGTTCAAAGGATTCAATGTTTGCTATTTCAAATGCTTATTGTAAGTGTTTCCAACAAGGTTATCATTGCTCAATTCTAGGTATCTGGCTCATGGGACAGCAACTGATTTTATGTACGACATTGTAAGGGTGCCAATGGCTTTCACCTTTGAGGTTTGTCACCTAATCCCTCTTTTTTCTTCAAATTTCTAATCTCACAGCAAATTTGACTCATAAAAACTGTATCCTTTTTCAATGTGACTCAGATATATGGAGATGGAGCAGCCTCATCGAGAGATTGCTTCAAAATGTTCAATCCCACTGACTTTGGTACCTTTAATGTATGTTACTTTGGTTCATATTTTAGTTCCAGCATATATAGAACCGACATTTGGTGAAATTAACCGTGGAAATGTTTTTCGTTGTCAGAGAGTTCTCGATGAATGGTCTGCTGCTTTTTTCACAATATTTAAATTGGGGCCAGACCAGCTTGGTGAAAATTATTCAAAGGCCGCTGTGCCCACCTTAGACAAGTGGGTATCAATAGATGAGTATCTTGATGGGTACTTAGTCGAGAGGAGTAGTAGATATGGGAAGAAGATGGAGGTGCTTGAGCTTGGAATGCAGGAGATAAGAACATATTTCAGGCTCTTCCTGCTATCCTCAGTTCTTTTAATGTTCATGTTCTGTTCCAGAATTTCAAAAAGCAAGTGTGCTAGACCAATTGTTTCTGCTATTGCACTCTGATATTGATATATAAAGGGTGTATACCAAAATTTTGAGAAAGGATATCTCTAAAAAAAATTATTTGTACAAGTACACGCAATTACAAACATTTTTGTAACTTGTAATTTTTCTCTGTAAAACTTATAATATTCTTTTCAAGTGAAGCATCAATTTATTTGCTTGGATTGAATGCATGCGACTAGACTGAATCCGCATCTTACTTTAAACAATTAATCCTCGTACACCCCCCTCAATATTGTGATATAAGATGTTGTGATTAACATGTCCTTCCTTAAAATAAATTGACGAACAATAAGACAATATAGTGTTATAGTTACATTCCATATCATGATATAAAAATAATCAGCAATTATTTACAAGCTACAAGCAACGAATCATGTTTTATCTGGTGTTTATGGAAAAAGAATTACAACCTAAAATTATAGTGAGGGAGGGGGGTGTTTCTTCAACTGTTCTTGTTTTGTCATTAAGGTGTGGTTTTAAAACCCAGATCTAAATTCCTGGTTCTCAATCTCTTGGCTCTCAATTTCTTGTTCCCAAATTCTGGGACATGATTGCCTTTGAAGTTGAATTCCCTTGCATGATGGCCAGCCTATATCATCATTCCCACAAAATCATTAGACCAGAGAAAAATTTGTTTGATGTGATCATGTGGTAGCTGGTGATTTTGTTACAACCTTTAGAGATGCCAACACAATTTATAAAACTCTTTTCCAAAAATTTTTGACTCCCACTAGCATAAATTCAGGCTTATATAATATATATACCACGTGACTATCTTTGTTAAACCACCAAAGATAAGCAAGAAAAAAAGAGTAAATATCACGTGAGGGTTTTGGCCTAACCTTCAAATTACACCTGACTAGATCAGATATAGTAGGAGAACACATGTAACTTTGGCTGCATGACTCAATCATATCATTTATGATCTCAGTGTCTGTTTCATGTATTTCAGAGCAGACCGTAGCATTGCCCTAGCCTTCCTATCTGGAGTGCACCTAGATTGAATCATTTCTTCATACACAGCTGGAACCTGAAACCAAACCAGCAACTAATATATTTCAACATCTAAAACATCACACAGATGCTGAAATTATTCAACATATACAGAAGTGAAACGATAAAATATACACTAAAAACTTTTATATTATTGCAAAAGGTAATGCAGCCACCAAAAGCAGAAGGCCTACAAAAACTTACATAAAGATGCAGAAGTCATCTATGATCAAGGACATTACATAAGATTCATACCTTATAAAATTTATCAACACGGATAAGGGCTTTCATAAGTGTAGTATATGTAACTACATCTGGTTTCAAGTCCTGCAGTTTTAAAAAAACAAGTGGAGTTGTAGTAAAATGGCAAGCTCAATTTTACCATTTGGGTAACATAATGGTGAACAACATTAAAAGAACTTACATTTTCCTTCATGAACTGCAACACAGAAAAGGCCTCAGCATCCCTTCTATCTTCACCAAATGCATTGATTAACGAATTGAGAGCTAAGAGACTGGGTTTTAAGCCATCTGCTCTCATGACCCTAAATGCATTCAGTGCTTGCTCAGACAAACCCTGTCAAACATTCACATGGAAGAAGAAATGAATGCTCAACCATCACATTCACGGTATGACTATCCAATTCATTCTCAGAGATCCAAATAGAAAGATAAAACTGGTAGTCTGAAGTAAGATGAAAGCTTTCTGGTTGACAATTAATCAGCATATCCATCTAAAGCTTCAGCAGTCCAAGATACATAAATAAATACACACAGACACATAACAGCTTGACCCAACTACTTTGAACAGACCATTAAGTTTGATAATTCAGGAAGAAGAACATGGTAATTAAGCATTTTTTTGAACCTTGCCACTGGTAATATTAAGTTTGAGAACTGAGGCTAAAAAATGAGGTAGTGCAGCTTTCTCAAATGGTACAGAACCCACTCAACGATGGTCATGTCAATACAAGTAGATAGGACAATGAATAAATAATTAGCCATATCATGGTTTGAATTCATAGAATAGTGCAATGAAAAGGTGCAGGTAAGATCACCTAAGATAAGATGGCATCAAGGTAGCCATTATAGAAATTATAGTAGGTGTGGAGAAGTCTAGAGAAGAAAACTTACTCTTTGTGCATAGGCATTAATTAAGGCATTATACATAGTCGGGGATGGTTTCAAGCCTGCAGACTTCATCATCTCCAAGCACTCTATTGCATCATTAAATCTCCCTGACTTTCCATATATGTCAACTAGCGTGGTATATGTAACTATATTGGGCAGTAGACCCTGACTCTGCATCTTCCCCAACAAGCCCTTCATTTCATCCCACCTTTCCTGCTCCCCAAACGAATTAATCATGATGTTATAGGTGGTGGCACAAGGGGAGCACCCACTTTCCTGCATTTCCTCAAACAACTCCTCTGCCCTTCCATGGTGGCCTGACTTACAATGACAATCTATAAGCGTATTCCAGGTGACAGCGTCGGGATGAATCCCCTCTGATAGCATCCTTTCAAAAGCAGCCATAGCATGATCAAGACAATTAGACTTTCCAAAAGTATCAATCATCACATTGTAAAAATGCCTATCGGGTTTCACCCCACTACTCTTCATCTCCCTCAAAACTTGGAATGACTTTTGCCACTCTCCTCTATCACGGTAGCTGGCTAAAATCCGACTAAAAACATAGGAATTAGGCTGCACATTGCTAGCTTCCATCTCTTTCAACACAATTCTTGCGCTTTCCCACCTACCCGCATTTGCATAAGCATCAATGAGAAGGCTGTAAGTGTGCTCATCTGGTGAAATGCCACTCTTCTCCATCTGGGAGACGATGGATTCCGCGTCTTCCAAAGAAGCTGCCTTTACATACCCTTTAAGAAGGGCATTGTAAGCCCTAGTCCTCGGTTGTAATCCACCTTCTTTCATTTCCTCGAAAATAGCTTCGGCTTCAACCACCCTACCAGAATTCCCCAAAGCCGAAATAAGTGCAACCAGAGTGGCGGTCTTCGGGTTCAACCCACTGGCCTGGACCATGGCTAGAAAATTCATAGCCTGGCTCGGCTCACCCGCTTTTGCGAAACCAGCAATTATATCATTGAAGAGCTGCCCGTCAATCTCAATCTTCTCGGACTCAATCTCCCTATAAAGCTTGAGCATAATAGGGGAATCAATCTTGTTTGCGCGGGCGAGGGACTGAATGATCAAGCTGTAATTGATGAAATCTGATCGGTAACCGTCTTGGCGCATCCTAGACATCAAATTGAGGGCCTTTTCGAGGTCACCGTTGCGAGCACAAGCGCCGATTAGAGCATTGTAGGTTAATGGAGTTAAGGTTTGTCTCTGGGAGAGCAGGAAGGCCTCGTACAGCTTCTCGGAGCGGCCGAGCGCGTGGATGAGGATGGAGTAGAGCAGTTCGTAAGAAAAGCAGAGGTTGTGTTTTTGGAGCCAGGAAACGACGGCGTATGCTAGTCCAATGGAGGAGGAGGAGGAGGAAGATGAGCAGAGAGATTTGAGGAGGGAGTGCCAGAGAGTGGCCGGCACCGCTCGGTAGGACTCGGCCAGCTGGAACTCGGTTGGGTCGAGTGAGGTTGGGGAGGTGGAATCAGGAGTGGTGGTGGTGGTGGATGAGTTGGAGAGGAAGTTGAGGAGGGGGGTGAAGTCATAGCGGGAAACGGCTTGGTCGTCAAAGCGTCGTCTTGAGGATGGGAGATGGGCTTCGGTGGAGGAGGTGGCAACGGCAGTGACTGTGGTGGCGGAGAGAGGCACGTGGAATATATGGTGCTGGTGGTGCTGGTGGTGCTGGTGGCGGAGGATGAGTATTGGAGAAGCTAATTGATTCCAAGGGAAGCGGGTGGAACCTGATAGTGGCAGAGGTACAAGAAGCATGTTGATTGTTGGTCTTATTATTCCAGACTTCTCTTCACTCTTCACTCTTCGCTCTTGAGTGACTGCAGACACTGTCTGTGGGTTAGGGGGGATCAGCTCTTAAGCGACGATTAATATTTTATCGCTTTCGTTTCATGGGATAGTTTTTGTGGAGAAAAAAGAAGGTCGTAAAGAATCGCATAATAAAACGAACGGAGAGCCTATCCTCTGTCTTGCGGACTCGGAATTTGCTTTCCCAGATCAATCTTTGAGGCGCCACGTAAGCTTGTTACATTTTTATTTTATTTTTTTGTAGTCACACATTAAGAAAGGCCTTATGTGTTAAAAAAATATAATTAAATGTACACCCATGTAAATTGAAGCCGGTATAAACAAATCAAAGTACTCACCTCTACGGCTCTACCACAATACAATAGGATTTGTGTTAAAATACCACACAATTTCTATTTATTATACAATCAACAACGATAAAAAAAAAAGTGCAAAGAGTCTTACGTTGGACAAGAATGAAACTAATGTCCCTCACTTCTTCTATACAAGAAACTTCTACATCAACGACGACGAAACCAATGTCGCTCGCTGTTATTATGTGCAGTATGACTTTTATGGCTGAATTGAATATATGGTATCCTGTCAAACAGTGTTGGCAATATATGGTGGACTAGGATTAGGATTTTAAAATGCAAAAGCAAGGAAGTGATGATCATGTATTCATGTTCGAATATAGCAATGTCTTGTTCGTCTAGATAAACCCAGGCCTCAACTCCATCCCCAGACCTTGTATCTGTTAAAACAACCATATTCAGGAAAATTGAGTGCTCTGCATTGTCTGCAGCACCAACACAAGACAACCACATGGGCTTTCCTCACCCAAAATCAACGTCATAGAGACGATCCCTGCACTCGGAGTGTTCTTGATCTTGCGTACTTTGATTAATCATTCGTATGTATTGACTATTGAAACTTCAAACTTATAGCGACTAGCAAGCAAGCAAATAATATTGAGATCTTAAAAGAAAATGATCGATAGCAAAAGAACGTACCTTGCAATTTGCAGGGATGAACACGTACGCGACTTAATATTAATCAATTATTTCAATTTCAATACAACCGTCCCGGAGGCCCCGAACTGCATTTGGGCTCTTGTTGATGAGCTTATTTTACAAGTTGTAATTTACAGAAAGCCAAAAGTGGAAAAAGAAACAAAAACAGGCTGGCCTGAAGAAACAAGAAACAAAGTGATGATGATGGATCATAAATGAGGTGTGTTGGTCTTGAGTTTACAAACTAATACCAAAAGTATGGGTGATAAGTTTACAAACTTGATCACACCTCTCACACACTCTCACAAAGGAAAACAAAAATAAGTCACGGGAAAGGAGAACTTGAAAGGAGCAACACTATTTCTTATTAATTAACTCTGATTGAGTTGATATAATAAACATACAAGGTTGTGCCTTATATAGGCAGCTGGTACATAAAAGTCATACAAGGATTTAAGCATCTAAGTTGTAAAAGTCAAGTGAACACAATAAATAAAGGTAGAGCTATCCTATCTAGATGTAGAAAACTAAAATATAGCATGAATAGATGAAGAAAAACAGCCACCGTACTTATGCAAACCAGTGTGAAACCAAGATAAAGTAGAAAACAATTGTGGACTTTATTCATGAAGGCAGCCACCAACCCATGTGAAATCAACCACCTTATTTGATTTGTAATTTTTCAACACCAACCCATGTGAAATCAGCTACTTTATTTGATTTGTAATTGTCAACAAAGTGGTTGTAGAGGACTAGGATTGAGAGAAGCGAAAGCAAGCAAGTCCTGATCGCGTTCTAAAAAAGCCATTTCATCTTCATCCAAAGAAATCCAAGCTTCAAATCCATTGCCCCCCGGTTGTCCTCCGCCTGTATCCAGTAAACGGACGACGTTGACGAAAAAGGGCTCGTGGTAGACCTCATGAACAGGAATGACCCACTTAGGCTTTCCCCAACCAAAATTAGCATCATACACACCAGAATAGGCAATGCTGGTATACCCAATAAAATCCATATCGGATGAGATAGCCTCGGCCATCTCTTGGAAAACCTTACCAATATTGGCCAGCCCTCCTTCCCCTTGTAGCTTTCCCACCAGGTCCCCACTGAATTTTGTGGTTGCTTCCCTCATCTTGCTCACCAACCTTGACAAGTCTAATTCCTCCTCCTGATGATCAGCTCTAGTCCACAGTGCCGCTGCCAAACAAACGAAATTTCCAATACAATTTTCTGATAAGGGTGGCGCCGCTCTTCGACGCAAATTCACTGCATGGGTTATCAAACTTGGTCGACTCGTACTAGTGGCCTTGGCGGTCTTATTCCAAGCAGCCATAGCGCATTTCCAGATGAATGCTGAAATCGCCTCCACGCGACTTGGATTTTGCATACTTGAGCTGCTGGCTCTCTCTTTAAGCTTGGCTACAGCTGAGGCATCGAATACAAATCTGGTCGTCACGCACCTTCCTTTCTTGGTAAAGCGCCTGTACAAAGCCCTCATGGTTGCTTCTTTTGGGTGTGCGCCATATGCATTTGGGGGAAACAGTGTTGGACCAGCATCAAAATTAGGCATTATTAATTCACTATCATCACCATCCTTGCGGCGATTACATGTGGCAGCCCAAGCTTTAAGAAAGGTGCTGATGGCAATTCCATCCACAATCATGTGAGAAACTAAGGCACCAATCACAAAACCGCCGCACCCAAAGTTTGTCAACTGTATCATAACTACCTCAGCTCCTGTCCCATATTCAAGAGAACTGGCAACAGGGGGTACAAATTTTGGGATTACTGACAAATCAGGACGCTCCAGAAATTCTGAAAGATTAGACTTCACGCTGGCCTCTATGAAATAAGCACCCTCGTCGTTACAATCAATGCAAACATTGTCTTTAATTCTTCCAGCAAGCGGGTAAAACCGACTCAACGTTTCTGACAGACATTGTTTTAGTGTTTGGGATCTTTGGGATGATGACAATGATGGTATCTCACTCACTGGATATAACAAGATCATGGGAACATAGACGGGAGGCATCAAGTGGTCCAGGAAGGAGAACTTGTGAGTCTTTAAGTGTGGAGGTGTTGGGGAAGAGGGCCTGATGTACTCCTTGGACACTATTTCGACATCCATACTCATCATCTTCATCCTCACCCTTGAGCTTTCCATCCCAGCTACCCTCAACAATTAATATATAGCACTTAACATTTCTTGGGAGTCCTTCCATCATCTACTTTCTAGATGCTTACTGCATTATATATCTTTATTTAATTATTTGATTCCTTTCTTTTTTAAATAAATATTTGACCTTATCAAAGTCATTAATTAGTTTTGTCAGTCAATGTATTATATAAATCTCCAATAATGTAGTGTTACGTGTTAGCGCAATTGGAATATGATATGATCTTGATTCATATGAATGATATGATATATTTATATAAATTGTTCAAAACTCACTTTTAGTCTTCAAATTTCATTTTAGTTTTTATGGTTTCAATCGTTGTAATTTAGTTATGTACTTTACAAATTATTGTAATGTAATGACATGATAGGATTTACGTTCATTAAATTATCAAATTCATTATTTCTTTTGCCATATACTTTATAAATGTTAAAAATTTTATTAAATATTTTACAAACCGTTTGAAGCTTTCTCCTTGAGACATTACATGTTCTTCTGACAATGAAGGATCTAACTTCAAGTGTTATTTTTAATTTTAAAACTAGAGGTATTGACTAAAAAACGCTACAGGAAAAGTCAAACAAAAAAGAGTTGCAAAGTTAAAACGAAAAAAAAACTACAAACTTAAAAAATGAACAAACATTTATAAATATATATCTAGTCGTATTCTTAGGCAGTTGTAACAAATATATATATATATATATATATATATATATATTCAGGTTTGAGATCTCACGTTTAGGATAGATGAGCCCATTTAATATAGTTTTTCAATAATTTAAATTGTTTGTTTTTTTTCCTATTCATAAATCATCAAATAAAAAATTATTTATTTATTTAACTTTAATTAAATAAATAATCAATTTATGTATGATTAAATTTTACGGTTATTAAAATAGTTAAGTTGAAAAGACTGCAGAATTTGTCTTTTTCTACTCAGTTCGATCTATCATCCCTATAAATAAAAATAATTATATATGAATAAATATTATTAATATTGTAAATTCGTCTTCTTTCATACATATTATAATATAAAATTAAAGTAAACTTGTGAAAATAATTTTAAACTTAAAGTTACTTCAACGGACGGCATTGTGGCGGTAGTCAACAGTCAACAACACATAAAGAAGTCTAATTGCGTTGGTGAGAAAATGACAATTTGATAATGTCAAAACCTATGAATATGGAGTTCCGTACTTTACAAATCACATCAGGATCCGATGAGATATTTATACATTAATTATGACCAAAAGATGGTGCGCCGTGCTTGGCTTCCTAATTCCTTGTAATCAAATCCCATGGGCAGAAGGAGTGAGGATTCTTTGAATTTTAGCCATTGAAGACATAGTAGAGAGATAAAAGAATAGGAAGATAAAGAAGAATTCAAAGGCTATGTATGATTTTAACCTAGTACCAAACGGGTAGGGAAAAACACGTAGAGGATCCAAAAATGTTTGAAGTGTTTTTTAAGGAAAGCACTTGTCAGATACTTTTTAGGGCATGTGTGGCAGTACTTTTTAAATTATCAAAAATGCTTTTATTAATAAAAGTGTCTTTGAGTTATAAAATCACTTTTATAAAAGTGATTTTATTGTCAAAAATGCTTCTTAGATTAATAAAAGTGTTTTTGGTATCATATGACAGAAATATATATAAATGTTTCTGGGTTATAAAATTGCTATTAATGAGTTTTTTAAAAAGCACCTAATATGTGCTTTCATCAAGAAGCACTTCAAGTGCTTTTGCATGAATTGTTTAGAATTTTTATAAAAATTTGTATGTACTTCTTTGCAAACTCACTTCTAGCAGAACCACTACTAAATAAAAGCGCTTTTATTAATCTAAAAGTATTTTTACCAAACGAATTCTTAAATAAAACTGCCGCAACTAACCAATGTTAAATTAAATGCACTAAGTAGGAAGGTTAATATTCCGGCAATTTTTTCTCTATAGTTTTTGGTTTCATTTTGTTCATTTATAAGTTATTGCTTGTAGCCTTGTACATTTAAAAAGTGAAATCATGCGACACTTCTCTAAACAAGATTAACTGGGACTAGGAGGCATGCTTTGGTTTTCAGCAATGGAAAAAAGCATTAAAGGACATTATTCAAGTTTGCGGTTACTGCTATTTTTTGTTAGCTAGGGTTATAACTAGTAATACACGTGCCGTACTATTAAATATGAATCCACCAATGGTCAAGTTGTGCACTGATGATAAGCATAGCAAAGCAAAGCAAATGGCCTCTTTTCCCTTGTTCTTTTTGTCCCAGAACTGGTAAACCTGACCTATCTTTACCCGAATCAAACGTTTCTTCTTTTTTAGAACTTAGAAGACCCCGACAACCATATTTCTAATCTGATGGCCAATGGTACAACAGATTTAGAAGCACAGATGAGACGAGGAATTAATCAGTAATTTTGAAACGACTAAAAGGGTCCGTGTCTGCCAAACAAAAGCTTAGTCCCTCTACATGTTGGGCATCTGTCTTCCCACACACTCCGGTTCATGTGTCTAGTTTACCCTCAGCTACTCCAGATTAGAAAGGCATGCATACTGATACTAGTAGCTCCACTATGACCGACCATCAGCATACTTGAGCCCTCTCCAGTATTTGCAATTCCACACAGAGTGGTTAAACATTTTCTCCCGGAGGCAATTCTGCGAGCCTTGGAGGACTCCCAAGTACTCGTTCCATATCAAAACGAACTTCAATGTTGCGAATGCTGTATCCAACCACCATCAGCCAATACAGCAGCTTCGCAAGTTCCGGTGTACTAGTCTCTGTTACACTTGTCTGTAGCAACACATAGACACCAGAGTTCAACAATTATTCAAGAGAATTTTGATAAGAAGTCACGTTGCCATCACTAAATTTCAGAATAATTTCAGATAAAATGACTTGCTCCAACAGTCCAACCCCACCGCTCCCACAGAAACTCTATTAGGTAAAAATATATAGATTAAGTAATATAACCCTTCATTCGATCTGCGAGTCTGCCTCAATAGATAACCCAGCTTTTTTATGTTTACCGTTATTTAATACAGATTATGATTTATGGAATCTTTTAAAAAATACTTCATTATAGGAAGGAATAAGGATCCGCTGAAACTTATGAACCAGAGGCTAAATACAGCTCAATAGAAAGGCAAACCTTCATTTGACCGGGATCTGAAACAGCCAACAGCCGCTTGATGAATGTATTCATTGCAACCACAACATCGTCTCCAGCACTACTTGTCAACTCCTACAAATTTGAAGACATTTAATCAGAGGTCAGAAACAGATTTATGGCCCCTTACAATTATATATTTATATAGAAGCATAATGGACGATTCATGATAAACAAGTATGAGGTTTTTCTTTTTCTTTTTTTAAAGGTAAAACAATATCAAAATTCAAATATTTTTAGCTGCCACATCCTGGGAATGATCACCCAGCTGACTAGTAGGATCTTCCCAACCAAAAGCTTTACCTCAAACATTAGTAATAGTAGTAATAATAATAATATTTGGTCTTTTCTATTCCAGAATGGATATCATCTAGCAGAAACCTCAACCACCAGCCATGCACAGTGCACCAAGCATTTAGCCAACAAAAATGTAGTTCGGATTCTGCAAAAGGGAAGTTGTTAACCTGTAAATTTTGGGGCTCAAGAGACTTGAGATATTCCAACAATTCATTTTGTCCACTGGCAGATTTCCTACCAACTTGATGATTCAGTTCCTCAATCTCTGCTTCAAGTAACTCAATGTACTTCTTAGCATCTATTTTCTCAGGGCCAGAAACATTATTCCACCTAATAACTTCACCTGACACATTCTTCTGTGTACCAGGTGCATAATCTGGTGCATCCTGTAATAGTCACAGGATCAAGTTAATGCACCATTTAAAGATTTTATAAAGGAGCCTCTCAAAAAATAAAATAGAATGATCAAAAAAAGCATATGAATGACTACAAAATATGTCCCAGAAGTACCTCAATGAGTGAGTGAACAACATAACTAAACTAAAACAAATTTTGTTGTTTATAGAACGACAAATTTTCTACAACGAAGCAGCCTTGATTAAAATCAGTAGTTAAAAGTGCACAGATTTGAATATTACATGCCATTGACAATCACTTGAATGTCACAAGCCCTGCATATTACTTAGGATACATGTGTGCAGAAGTTTGCATGTTAGTAATATGGGGGTCAGATCATTGAATATGATATTATGGCCTAATATCAATGCCATCAGAAAAATACAATAGGGATTAAGGCAAAGCCTCCTCAAAGCACACAGGTTGGAGGGTAATGTCTAAGACTGTTGTCAAAATAAGGTTTTTCATCAGAAAGTAGTGATATAGCAAATAATTTCCTCAATAACCAAAAGATAAGTAAGTTTATATATAGAAATTTACAAAGGAAAAACTAAAAAACGAAAAAAGAAGATGCCTTTTTATCTTGCACATCGGGAAGGGCAACTGGCTCTAAACCTTGCTGCAGTTCCAACCTGTACTGTGCATTCTGAAACATGTATCCAGTCATCATGATACTGTACATGAGTTGTGCAAGATTTTCAGCTACCTGAAATGGAAGTCAGCCAATCCCACTGAATATATAAGTTTTAAGTGCAATAATTATGAAAACATGCACGCAAAATTTGCTTCAGTTGGCCACCCATATAGGGAACTATGAAAAGAAAGATTAATAGTTATATACTTACGGTGGTGACTGTCACTGCAAAAAATTGTGGGGGTAGTGTTCCAATCATGTTTGTCACTGTTTGGCGCATTGCATCTACCACCTACATGAGTAACCGTGAAAAATGTTTTCAGTTCTGCAGAGAAGGCATGGAAATAGAAATAGATAGCCCATATCCTTTCATCAACATTAAAATCGTATGCATTTGTACCAAAGACATAAAATACCTGCTGGGGTGCTCTTTTTACAAACAGCTCCATGAATTCTGGCTGCACATTTTTGACATACTCCAGGAGAATTTCTCTCCTGCTCTTTGGCTGTTGAATCCAAGAAAGCAGCCAAGAAATTTAATCAATCATATGTGCTGGCAAGGACAAGCATATATTTGTTTCAACTAGACATTGGCGAAATGGGTATCGCGTTGCCCAAAAGAAAGCAGAAACCGTGAATCAAAGCTTTAATTTGATGGCCTTGGGCTTCGTGATTAAGCAGTGACATGAAACTCATTAACCATAACGAAGTCGTATTGTTACTATCTAAGGATAGCATCATCCATATCATTTGTTTCAATGACATAGAAACTAAAATAAGCTTTTTTGTTTTGGATTAACACTGGCCCTCCTCTCCCATGACGCATAATGATAGATGGCTAGTAAATAGCAACTAGAATAACAATGACCAATGTTGCACCAACAAAATAAAATTAATAAAGCCATAAACAATAGAAATTAGAATAGGGAGGGAGAGAGACAGACAGACAGACAGACAGAGAGATAGGCATCAAAACGCCTGCTGGCAGACCAATTGTGAGTTGTGAGAGAGAAAAGAGTACCAGAGTGCCGTTGGGAGGCTTCGAATCACTAGAGGCATTGGGACTATCGCTCTTTGAAGACTCGTAAGCGCGAAGTCTCAAAGCAAACCTGTTTCCTTTATTTTTCGTCTTTACTGGGAAGCTGACCGAAGAAGAACTCGACCCAGTGCAACAATGCAAAGAGGAAGAAGATGAAGAAGACGAAGAAAATTTTGGTGTAATAAAAAAGGGTTTCACCGTCAAGGAATACATCTCACTCAGCTGCCTCGCCTCCACAGAATCCAATCCAATCCAAAAATTTGGAAATCTTAATACTTACTTTGGCGGACACCTCTGACCCTATTTCCTAAAATCTTTCCTATACTCTTGCCATTAACAAGAACAACAACCCACAAAAAAAGACAAAAAACAGAGAGAGAGAGTGCAGGATGAGGGTTTGCACGTGTGCATAAAATGTTAAATGTGTGTAGACTATGGTCCACGGAAAGCACCATGCGGCTGCGGTACTGGATAATGCATTGGAGAGATGTCCGTATCGACTATTGATCGGATGGTTGTGAACGTGTGGTGTGATCTCCTTCGGGACTCTGGTTATGTGGTTTTGGCCCACCGTCCACAACAATCGAATAGTTTTCAATCATGACCGTTGATTAATTGCATGTCCCAATTCAAGTTGTACATGCTTAAATGCTAAATTGGTTGTGGTACCAAATTACAACACATAAGTAATAAGTTGTACATGTTGTGGTGGCCAATCCATAGGCCATTAAGCATTTAGTTAAAAAATTAATAAACCAATTCAAACCGAACCGACGAAATGATTTGGATTGATTTTTTTAATATTTTTTAATCATATAATTTGAAAACCAAATCAAATCGTAAATTTTGGATTGGTTAACTTTTATTATCTCAAATTGTTGGTTAAACCAAATCAAATTGACTATTTATATGAATTAAGAATATATTATTTCTTATAAATGATATTATATAGTTGTAGTAAAATTAATCTACATAGTGGTATGCATCACATACAATTAAGTATAATATCTTAAATTTACATTATATTAAACTCAATTTAAAAAAAGAGAGAACTGTAACAATGGTCTTCGAACTTTACTTCAAGTATCACTATGGTCCACGATATTTTTTTGAATTATATAATTATAATACATAAACTTTTACCTGTGTATCACTTTAGTTTATTTCGTCAATTTTATATATATTTTTTCGTTAATTTTAGTCACATACGTTCAAGAAAGAAAAATGGAATAAGTTACCATTTTTTATTTTTTAAAAATGACTCATATGCTTGATACATGAATAAAATTGACAAAGAAAATTAATAAAAATTGATGAAATAGGCTTAAGTGATACAAAGGTGAAAATTCACAAACTATAAAATAATTAAAAAATAAATTTGTTAACTGAAGTAATATTAAGGGTAATAAAATTGACGAAGAAATTTGATGAAATTGAGGAATACTAAAGATAAAGTTCAAAAACTATTGTTTGTTATTTGCTCTTTCAAAACATAATCAATATATTTAAAAATTTAGCTTGAAAAATATTGTTGAGCTTGCAAAATAATGTTGGGTCTTGAAAAACCAATTCAAAATGACATTTTTAGTCTGCCACGACTATTGGTGATGATTTTGACCCAAAACTAAACCAAACCGTGTCCACTCTAATATTTGGTAAGCATTTGGAAGGGTCCATATTGAATGATAATATTGAAGATGTTGAAAAATTGGGGCCCATGAACTGAGCTTTGAATTAAGACACAAGGAACCTCCCATCTATTTTTTTGTTCTTTTGAGGAAAAAAAGTTGACAGATGAGTAAAATGTAGCAAATTGGAAGTGGTGGTGAGTGGAAATGAAATGGATGAAGCACGTGCAAGAAAGGGTGGTTATTTGATATTTGATTGATTAATTAGGAAAGACGCGAGAGCAGAGTGCTGCCAGGCTGCCAGCCCACGCCTTCCCAACCCCAACTGGATGGAAGAAAGGAGGAAGGAAGAGTCTGGAAGAAAGGAGTGGGCGGGGTGTGTCGAAAGGACAGAAACAAAGATACTCCGAATTAGTTCATAGTCTTGCCTCCTCTTTGTTTTCAATCAAGCTCTTCCTGGCACTGACTGACTAAGTGACTGGCTTGACCACCCAATTTCATGTTGGAATCGAGTACGTTGTCCTACTCCTGCTCCTAACTTGGTAACACCACCAGCACTTTATACCTCATTCGTATTCATTGCTCTCTTCTCCATCTCTTTTCTTTCTTTGCTCTCTCCAATCCAATTCAATGGCTTTTCAGCGCCGCCGCCCTCACCACTCCTACCACCGCTTTCGCTTTCTTATTCCCCTCATTTCCGCCATCTTCTTAGTGCTTTTCATCCTCTTCGCTATTCTCTCCTTTCTTGCTCCTCCCATCCATCTCCATCAACCACCTCACCAACACTCTCAGGTACTCTCTCTCTCTCTCTCCCACTCCCTCTCGCATTATTCACTTGCATTAGTCTATCGAATTAGTCAATCGCATTCATGTGACTGGATATTTAGCTTCATTTCTTAATTTCATATTCTGCTTGCATTGTAGTCCAATGTCGGCGTTGACGGTGCCGTTCGAGTTTCAGTGTTTCGCGTGCCGGTTAGGGCTTTTTTTCTTTCCCATTTCAAGCCAATGCTAGCTGTAGTTAGATTTTTACAGTTTTCGATTACTTTTTCAAAATCAGAGCGGTGGTGGACGCAGATCGGATCGTAATCTCTGGAGTTCCAGGAATTCCAACTTGTACTATGGATGCAGCAATGCCAGCAACAAGTTTCCAAGTGCGTATATTATTCCACTTTCTATTTTCCATTTATTACAATTCCCTTTCGGTTTAATATTTGGAAACCGTAGCTTCCATTTTCAGTATACCAAGATCTAGGGTTTTGGAATTCACTGTTTCTACTATTATATAGTTATTTCATATGCTTTGTAAAATGGCACTTCTTTATGTTTGTGTTCATAATAACAATAGTGTTATTAACTTTATCCAAAATAACTGTTGTTCTCATATTTGCAGAAGTCGAAGCAGTTACACATCCTAATAGGTACTTGGCGATTGCAACCAGTGGAGGCTTGAATCAACAAAGAACTGGGGTACCTTTCTTTACTTTTGTTTTTCTTATGCAGTATTCTAGTCATAATTAGTTCATTCATGTTTTTCTTAGCATGTTGGAGAAGATGTTTCATTCCAGCCAAACTCCAATTCTTAAATTGATGGCATAAGCGAGAGGGTGAAAACCTATAGGCAGTATAATGTAGAGTAGGAGTTTGCCTGGTTTTGATTAAGATATTGATGCTTGGATGTATGAATTTCTAATCATTTTTCTTTCCTTGCATTGGTGAGAACTTTAAAGACACAATGCTTTCATCTTATTTATTGATATCCATGGTTTTCTATATTTGAGATTATAATTAGTGACACAGGTCGGTTGGCTTTGATTCAGTTGATTTTTCACTGGAATTAGTTTAGTTGCCTCTTATATTGGGGATCCAGTGAATACATTTTCGGTGATTATCTTGTGACCTACAATGATCATACTTCTATCTCGTCGCATTTCGCATTTTTTACTTCTGGTGTGGAGCTTACTGCACCTATACCTTTCGCAGATTACAGATTCCGTTGTTGCTGCTCGTATACTGAATGCCAGTCTTCTGATTCCCAAGTTGGACCAGAAATCTTTCTGGAAGGATGTGAGGTTAGTCATTCACAGATATATGTATGCTACCCTCTTATTTGCACTCTGGATTTTTGACTTATATTAACCTGTTCAGATGTTAGAAGTATAAACATACAAGTGCCTTTGCTTCTTAAAATTTTATATGACAAATCTATTGCTTTTCTTGTGCAGTAACTTTTCAGAGATCTTTGATGTTGATTGGTTTATATCTTTTCTGTCAAAAGATGTTAAAATTGTCAAGCAGCTACCAAGAAAGGGAGGTAAAACATGGACTCCATATACTATGCGTGTCCCAAGGAAGTGTAATGAAAGATGTTATCAGAAGCGTGTATTACCTGTTCTTTTGAAGAAGCATGTAAGCTTTCAGTTCTCTTAAGCTTCTAATGTCTTATATATGGTATTAATTTCTTTTTTTATGATTACCTTCTAAGTTGTAGTAGTATTTACTTCTCCTTTTTTAAAAAATTTTTTTGTATCTTTGTATTCAATTTGCTTGTCAGTTGTTACTTTGAATACATGATATTTTCATATTCCATGCACTCACATGTATTGAGTACTCAATCTTGTGGACAAAATGATGGGAATGTTTCATTTTTCTTTTGGGTGAAAATCGAAACATTTCATAACTGCAATGATCTTCACATGAAGTAAACATGGAAAGGCATAATTGACCGTTACTTGATGAATTTCTTGGCCAGTAGTTTGGTTTTTTCTAAGGAAAATATTTGCAAAATATCAAACCTGTTCATTTAATAGGTTGATCATTTGTTAATAGGTTAATCAAAATTCATTTTCTTACACTATGCTTTAATTCTTAATTCATGAAGTTTCCTTTAGGTAATAAAAACGTTATAACTTCTCAATTTACATTTATATTTCAGAAAATATGCTAAAAAGTATGACCGTGTAATTTTTGGATTCCCTACCATTTAGAAATCATATCATTTCACTTCCTTACAGCTTACCCAATTCTTTTTGGTTCCCCTCCCCCCGGAAGGAAAAAGAAAAAAACCACTTAACCAATCTTTGAATTGACTTCCTATTAAATGAGTCGTCTTGGGCTGCTAGCAGGTGAGCCAAACTAAGCTTTAGGCTAATTAGACTCGACTTTCTAGTATTTTACCAAGATTGAGTCCAACATGAACCTAATGCTCAATAGAAACTGAAGCTCGGGTTATATATTTTGACTAGTCTGTAAACAAGTCAAGGTCAAGCTAAAATTATGTAATATAGATAAAACTATATTTTGTTAGAAAAGAAATTATATTCTTCGTATAAAAAATTCATAGTATTTCTTGTTATAAAAAATAAAAATATGTAATATATAACAAGCTCACAGCCAAGCCCGATTAAGCTCAGGCTTGAACTTGTCTAGTTTAGCGAGTGAGTTGAGCCTTTAATGAGCAGCTCTGCTTGTTTTCAGCTTGAGATATGTCTTCTGGAATTATCTTTGTACAATTATCCAAATATTCTAGAAAAGGCACTTATTTCATTTTGTGACAGGCTGTTCAGCTCACCAAGTTTGATTACAGAGTTGCAAACAGGTTGGATACAGATTTGCAAAAATTAAGATGCAGAGCCAATTACCATGCTTTAAAGTTTACTGACCCAATACGGAAAATGGCTGAAAATTTGGTTCATCGAATGAGGATGAGAAGCAAGCATTATATTGCATTGCACCTGAGGTAAATCTGTCTGTCTTTTTGTTTCTGTGATTACCATTATCATTTAATTGGAGAACTAGATAAATTTGTCAAGTTGTTACATATATATGGTCTAGTATTGTTTCCCTGTCTTAACAATTTTTAGACTGAGATGTAACTTTACTTGCTGAGCCTGTGGTTCCAACCATCATATTTGTACATACATTTGTACACATGCATTTTCAAATCTATTGGATACATATACAGAGACACACATGCACATATATGTTCATAAGTAGACTAACACAACTCCTCAAATTTCTTCACACAGTTAAGCAAGTAGCAGTTTGTATCTCCACTTTTACATTTAAGATTCTGCAAATTTTAAGGGTTACTTGTGAGATAGTTTCTTGATACAACTAAATGTTTCTTGTTACAGGTATGAACCTGATATGCTTGCATTCTCAGGATGCTATTTTGGCGGAGGAGATAAGGAAAGGAAAGAACTGGGTGCAATACGTAAGAGGTGGAAGACTTTACATGTAAGGCTTAAGCAATGTTCTTTTGGATTTATAAAATCTTATTCTTACCCTGAATCAAATAAATAAAATAAAAATGACTAAAACCAGTTTTTTTCATTTCCCTTCTAATGAAAATGCGCGAGACAGTGCAAGTTGTGGGTGTGTATAGTTTATGTTTATAGTGAATACAAATGAAAATAAATAATAATTGAATAAGCAAATGAGAAGAAAATTTATGACCAGTGCAAATGTCAAGAATGCATTGGTCCCTGTTGGTTTCAAACTTTAGCCTCCTGATTATAATTATGATGTCTGTATCGGGTTGATTTCTATCTCATTGGGTCCAAGTCCAGATCTATAGAATATATGCATGAGATGTATTTGGGATTGAGTTGCAGATAAGCAATCCTGATAAGCCAAGGAGGCATGGGAAATGTCCACTTACTCCAGAAGAAGTTGGTCTGATGTTGAGAGCACTGGGTTATGGCAGCGATGTTCATATCTATGTGGCATCAGGGGAAGTGTATGGCGGGGAAGAAACTTTGGCACCCCTTAAGGCACTATTTCCTAACTTCTATTCAAAAGAGACAATAGCAACCAAGGCGGAGTTGGAACCATTTTATTCATTTTCTTCTCGCATGGCTGCACTTGACTTTATAGTTTGTGATGAAAGTGATGTCTTCGTCACCAACAACAATGGTAATATGGCCAGAATATTAGCTGGGCGAAGGTAGGTTGTCTTTTTTTCCCCTCTCTGCCTGCTTTTTTTTTTTTTTTTTTTTAGAGAGAATGCTNTTTTTTTCTGAGAGAGAATGCTCAGTTTTCACAGCTTTTATTTATTGCAGGAAATATTTTGGACATAAGCCTACTATTCGTCCAAATGGTAAAAAACTCTATCGGTTGTTCTTAAGCAAAGAGAACATGACCTGGGAAGCTTTTGCCGCTAACGTACGTACTTACCAGCGAGGCTTTATGGGTGAGCCAAAGGAAGTGAGGCCAGGGAGGGGTGAATTTCATGAGAACCCATCCACTTGCATATGTGAAGATTCTCAGGCCAAGGGCAAGAGAGATGTGGGACCTAGAAAATATGGTAAGGGTAATAATGAAACAAGAAAAGACGAAGTAGAGGTTGATGTCCAAAACTTGGAAGATGATCCAGAATGGCCTGATACTGATGAGGATGAATATCAAAGTGGCCCTCTAGACAATGATCTGTTTAACAATAGAACAGGTGCGGATTATGATGCTGTCAACTCTGAGGAACCTGAACTGGAGGAGATGCTTTCAGACTAGAGGAATTTGTATCCCTTGACCCTTGTTTAAGTGTTATCAGATGCACGTAACTGACTCTTATTTGCAATTTCTTCCCCTTGTTTCCAGCGCTAGACAAAAGCTTTGACCATGGTCCCTCCCTCTATGTCAACTGTCAACTGTAAATACTGATAATGTGCATCCTCCTCTTTGTAAATACTGACCGGCACAAGGCTTCCTTCATGATAGAATACTGATTTTCGACTTTCAACTTGAGAAACATCCTAGGTAATGTGAGGGCATTTAAAGGTCTCTAGCTGAAGATGGATCTTTCATAGAGCTACGCAGAGAGCTACAACGAGTCTTTGCAGTGAGGGGGAATGGATGGGGTATGTGGGCAGAAGTGAGCAGTCAGAAAATGGGTGTTGGAACCAAGGTTCGCTTGATGCTTATACTTGGTTATTTGAATGACTTTTCTGGATTTACAATTTAGGTTTCTTTCTCATCACTTGGGAAATTATAAAAAAGGGAAAAGCGAGTTGTAGTTAAATTTTTTTTCCCAATCCCGTTTGTTTGGTGTCCTTTTGGCAGGTCACAACTATTCTTGGATTTTTAACAAAAAGTTGAGTGACAAATTGCAGCTGTATATTAAATCTGAACTTGACCAGACTAAATGAAAATTTATTAGAGCATGTTTGTATAAGACATTGATTTTTATGAATTTACTGTTTAGGTTTCTTTCTATTCATCCGGGAAATTATATAAAAGTGAAACAGAGTTGTATTGAAAATTAGTCTCCCACTCCCCTTTACTTTGTGTCCTTTTGGCAGGCCATACCGATTCTTGGATGTTTAACAGAAAATTGTGTGGCAAACTGCAGCTATGCATTCGTTTAAATTTTAAACAATCCAAGTCAAGTTCAAGTTCTATATATTTTAAACAAGTCATGATTAAGCACGGTGGTATAGGCCCATTTACACACCTAGCCAAAAATGGCATATCCTAAAATTATCTAATTCAATTTCTGAAGCCTAAAGTTTTCACTTTTCATTTCTTTAAATTCGTTTTCATTATTGCATGGTTTAAAGGCAATTTGTACTGGGCTGGCTCTACTCGGACTTCAGAACCCAAACGGAAATTCGACCTTAAATTCCAGCCTCCGCAACAGGGCTTGGTCTAGCCGATGGCCCATCATTGCCACAAGTGACAAGACCATTAACATTCAATCCAACGGTTGCCTGATCAAAACTACAAAAACCAAAATGTCCCATGATTTTCAAATGAAATCCTTAACAAAGATCACAACTTCAAATAAAATAAATCCTAATGTGTGGATTGCTAACAGGATCCTCAGTCGTCACTCTTGAACTATTAACAATCTAAAGATTGCAAACCAACTGACTCCCAAAAAAATAATGCGAAATGTAACAGTCGCCCCCAAAATGGGAAGAGCAACGATTGAAAGAATGAATCAATTAAAGACTAAAATTTCCGTCCGTTACATGAGAGCAGTTTTAACCAATATGATTGGACTTCGAACAATCTTCTAAACAGCCTAGCATTAATCACCTTTCATTGCGGAGGAAATTCCTCTGGCGGTTCATCTGTCGGAGGTGACGATGAACCAAAGTCAAGGCTAGGGTAGACGCCGGGTGGCCTTTCACGAGGTTTAATTGATAGCAATTGGCTAGAATCACCTACAACATCTGCCCATCCGTAATGCGGCTCAGCCCTTCATCAAAAAGTGACCACCAAAATTACTTACACTAACAGAAGACCTGCAAATCTAAATGTTGTGTGTGTGAGAGAGAGCAACTCTTACTCATAATAGGTCTCCTCATCCACAACAATATCCCAGCTTTCACCTGTTGTGCTCTTCCCATATTTGTGCACCTTACTGGCAAAGAGAAAAGGCATGTTAATTTATAAATACCATGAAAAACAAGCTTATACACAGCTGAGAGCTGATTTTAAAAATAAATTCGGCAAGCTTATCCCTTTTGCATACCCATTTCCAAAGTGTTCTTCTCCCCATGTCCTTGACCAACCTAGACATGAGAGAACAAACAAATGAGTTACACCAAGCTTCATAAATGAAAAACCATACGAACAACATGAAGGTCTAAATAAGGGATTCAAGAAATTTAAAAATTCCAGGCAATAAACAACTGCGAAAAGCTCACTCCTCTCCATCAGAACAAAAAATAATCCTATTATCAACTCAATTTTATGGAAGTAGTAATATAGATATTCCTTTTAATGCTTTGGAAGCGAGGAACAACCAATCAGGCCTGTCAACTTAGTGCTAATGATTAACCATGCAAATAATGAGTGCCCTGGTGTATAAACACCCAGAGAACAACATGATGTCTGATATGATGTAATTATAAAGGATGCATTCTTTGGACCTCCAAGGAACAAAATGAGGAAGCCAGGGTTGCAAAGTTAAATAAACATGTAACCCATAATCAATGGCTGAATATTTTTTCTACGGGCAACAGCACATTACTAGAGGTTTCAGCAAGGGAGATGTGTGTACGCACAGTGATTATGTCTTTCACCTGGACTGTGCATAAGCTTTCAGAGAGATGCAAAACATTATTCCAGAATATAATATTCTCTTAGACATTTCTCAGGTTTTGTTGACATATACCTTTGATGGCAAATTCAGACCCACCAGACACAGGACGTGCACTTTCATAGTTAATGTAGTGGGAAAGATTTGTATTCTAAATAGCAATATGCTAGAAATTTTAGAGTTGAGTCCAAAGTATCAATGGAATGACAATATGGATAATGTTCACTACACAAGGAAATTTATAAATATTGATATAAGTAATCTGCACACCAAAATAGTTATGGAAGGGGAAAAAAAGCAGATAAATGTTGTCATAATTCAATATTCTTGCACATACGTTCACCAATGGGAGATACATGCCATGTCTCCCCTTGCCGTGAACCTATGCCAGCAAAGAACTTCTCTTCCCACTTGTCTCCCCATTTGGTTCCTAGTTCAGTCTCAGCCCATTTATCTGTCCTGATATTTGAGAAAACAAAAAAAGGAATTTAGACAGGACAGTTCTTCCACCCCTCCAGAAAAATTAAAAATTAAAACCTCTTTCAACTAAGAAATCCTGACTAGAACAATGTGATATCACAAGGAAAAAATAAAGATATCAAGGTAGGGTATTGTGATAATTGAGAAGTTGAAACAAAAAAAATTTGTCATCCATCAACATTTAAGCATATAATACGTTCAGTGTTTAATATCTATACATATAAATGAACGCGGAAAAAAAAAAAAAAAAATTCAACCTCCTGTCAATAAAGGCTGCATTTATCAATGACTTAGATACTTTGAGCCGCCAGTATTAGGCCACATACTTTCAAATGTAAATGATCATGTTATTAAACCAGATCACAAAAAACTTTGCGAAGTTCATAGAGAAACAATTAGCACAATGAAGAAATAAATAAAGTTGGTTAGGAAAGATAATTAGAGAAAACCATTTGAGAACAGATCCCCTTCCATCATAATGCTCTCCCCACTTCTCCCACCATGACTGTTCATTGAGTCTACCATATTTGTGTGCTCCTTTCTCAGTCCAGCCTTTAGCATCATATTTCTCCCACCTGTATAAAAATTACGTGCCATACTATCATCCATATTTCATCATTTTCTAATGTACTATAATGTGTATAAAATATCATTTAGCATCCATATATTAGCTTACCATTTCTCATACCATCCAGCATTTTCAGTGCCTGATTTTGCCTGTTTCTGTGCACTTCTCTCAATCCGTGCTAGGTTACTGCACTTTCAAAATTGCAGAATTTACAGTATTGAAAAAAGAAGAAAATGAAACAAGAGGCTAAAAACTAAAAATAAAAGAGAATCTATAACTATAGCTCATTTAGTATGTTAGAAATATCTAAAATCTAATCAAAAAGAGAAAAAGAAAAAAAATAAATAAATAAAGACCTCCATTCATCTTGATGAAGAACTTCTTGCCATGTTTCCCACCACGAATCCCCTTCAGCATTTCTCCCAGATTTCTCCACACCTATGAAAAGATAATAGATGCGAATAATGCCTACCTATATATACCCATGATGGATAGTAGTGATTTTTTTTAATGGACCCATGATCAGACAATAGAAAAACTGGATGCAAGATTAATTGCATTTCATTGTGTATTTTTTCTAAAAGTATTTTTTTGCCACACAGTTTTTCCTGTATACAAAAACGAATCTGTTACTTTGTTTATGTGGAATCACCAGGACATTTCACTCTAAAAATTGTGGAATTGTTTACCAACATATCTAAAATCATTGAAATTTCATACTGATCATAGTGATAGCCAAAAGTTCGTAATATTGATTCATGGTGATAGCCAGCATGTGAAGACAGACACTGGTAAGAAATATACCTAGCTCTTTGTATCCGGTCCAGTCACTTTTCTCCCACCACTGTCAATGAGATCAACAAATCCAATTAAATGCATCCACCTGGGATGATACTTAATGTGGTTATAAAAATAATGCCAATGTAGCAGAGAGTTAGAAATATCATGATAGTTGAGCTGACAGGTAGCAGGCTGTCTGCGATCCAAATCCCCCTCTACTTGGTTTTAACTTTGAATATGAAATAAAAGGAACTAAACTACAAACGTAGAACATAGTTTTAACTATTATTAAAGAAATGACATATGCCTAATAAACTATCTGGGTTGAGTCTCAGAAGAAGTGAAGAAGGATAGTATCATAGACATACTCATACGTCCAAAAATGTAGAAAGTAAAATCGATTGAAAATTATTTGAATTGATTTGATTTGATTTGATACCGTTTCTTTCCATTGTGAAGAAGCGTCATGGGAGGCACCACCCATCCTTGTCCACCTACATCTATATCCATTGTTGCCAACATCCTCCCCACTTTCTCGATACCAAGTACTGCCATCTTCGTTGGTGCCAGACTCATTCACATTTTCATTTAACAAGCTGATGCCCCATTCCTTCTCATTCGCAATACCAGTATCTAGAGAGAGCCAACATACACAACACACACACACACACACAAGATTTCTTCATCAGTTGCCGTCAGTAGTCGATCCTCAATCAAATATCATGAACAAAACCTCCTTTAATAGCAAACTAGAAATCAAATCAGCAATCTAAACTAAATTGATTGATTGATTGATTGATTGATTAAAATACCTCGTTTCGGGGGACTGTCACGAGATTGTGGACCAGAATTTCTTGGGGTACAGCGTGGGTAAAATTTGTCTTGTTTAGAAACAAAATGAGATCTGCAGCAACCGCAATTCATTTAATAGCAATTCGCCAATTAATTTAATTATAAACATCGATCAAAATCCAGCTACAAAACAAAACCAGGATGAGTGAATGAATCAAGTTTAAAGGAGGAACGGAGCCTAACGTACGGAGCAGAAGCAAAGGGCAATGCAGCAGCGGCTTGAACTCCAACTCCAACTCGATGAGTCCTTTTCTTGGAATCAAAGCGCCACTCTTCGACCTTCTCCACGCTCTTCACAGACCGAATCGGAACGACCGAGTCAGAGCAGCAGCAACTGATTCGACTCACTGCGAGTCTGTCAGCCCGAAGAGGAACGATGAGTCTGCTCCGCTTCCGCAATTCCTTTAAGGCATTGTTACGGAGCGGGTGCGGAGGATGATGGAAAGCAAGGCATCTGAGTTTGAAATCGAGCTGAGTCGCGAAACCTCTAGAAGTGGCCACCATTGGCAATTACGGAAATGCCATCCCAATTCCCAAGCTGAGGTTGAGAGAGAGTCAGTCTTGAGGGCTTGGGACTTGAGAAAGACTTGAGATTTGAGAGACAAGGGAGTATGAAGGAGACTCACTGACTCACTCACTCCCTCACTGACTCACTGACTCACTATAAAAGTAGTGAGTAGTGAGTAGAAGTCTGTTGATTGTTCAAGTCCAAGGAGACTTTGGTTTGTGGTATTATTTGGTAATCAATAAATAATGAAGGATTTGCTTGTTCTGAATTCTGATATATAGAAATTTATTTATTGAATTAAAGAAGAGCAATGGAGAGAATTTCGGGCGAATCTTTGTTAGGCGACATTTGACGATTGACTGACTCTCACTCTCCTCCTCTCCACTCCTCGCACCCACCCAGAGACAGAGACAGAGAGCTTAGAGAGTGAGAGAGATGGACGGTGGTCCGTTTCGTAGTATGATGTGGTGGGTGTGAGACTGTGAGATGATGAGATATTCAGAGAAATTGAGATCGGTGGGTGCTGTGCAATCCCCCATGCTTCCGAATCCCGAGATTTGATCTTCCTTACACGTCAGCAGCAGCCTTGACCCACTTTTGTCATTTAATTACATTCGTATCCTTTTGTGTTGTGCCTCTCTAACTTTGCCACGTGTTAACTGTCACTTCGCTCCTCTTCTCTATTTCACCGCCTAATAAAGAAATTGTGTTAATTTACCAAGTTAATTGGAGTCAATCATTTTACTCTTTTACATTTAAAATCATCAGGTGTTGTCGCAGCCTCGCAGGTGACCCATTTTTAATAAATTTTTTAGTATTTATTATTTCAAATTAAAAGTGTATTCAGAAGATTTAGGGGTATTTAGAAGTGCAATAGCTAGCCTATAATATGATTTTCTTCTTTAAGAATCCTTTTTTTTTCCTAATGAAAATTTTCCAAATACACTTATAATTAGACATGAAAAATCAAATAAATCCCTATTAAAAAAAGATCATTTGTGACCCACATATTTACTTTTAACAAATAATGTAGCAAAATCTACCCAATATGTCTGACTTAAAAAAAAAACAAAAAACAAAATTAAGGTAGTAAATTAAAACAATTTTTTTATTAAATAATAAAATAAAATCAGCCACAAACTTTAGGCGGGTGAGATGCAATAAAGTCATAATACTATGCCAACTTCATTTTCATCAACTTGTAATTTGTGAATTTTTTTTCATCCATGTTAATTTATTCGAATTTGAATCCATTTATCGTAATTTATCAAAATTTGTTTATACTTTTCAGACTCAAACCTAAACTGATCCTATCAGAACTAATTGATCCAATCCATTTGAACCATGCCTACCTACACCACTTAACCACACCTTATTTTCTCTTTTAATTGTTTAATTCTCCAGTTTAAAAAATGTAGGCCAAATAAATAAATAAAGAATATGAAGGGGTGTGTATGTCATATATATGGCTAAGCTCCTGATTATTAAGGAAAAGGGAAAATAACGTGGCATGGCTTAGAAGCACCAAGTTTGCATGAATGAATATTGTTGGACTCGAGGGATTTTCTCTTCCTATCACATATCCGATAACGTGGCTGTAGCCGCCGAAACGACAGGGATCAGAATTCCGGACCAAGCAACAATCAAGTAAGCAAGCAGCTTCTCTTCCTGGGTTGAGATTTCACCACGTGTCAGTGCTCAGTTGCTTGCTTGCACATGATGACATGGATGGCCGGCCCACCTGTTGACCATGGCTTTCTATGGATAAGCTAAAAGTCTCAAACGATGCCAGCTTACGTGTAAAGCACGACGTGGCAGAATGAAAATAAAAAATTAATGGTCAAATGGATGCCACGTGTGTTGCTTACAAAACATGTAGGAGTACTTGGATCTCTGCTGTTGGACGAGGAAACCAGACATATTTTTCTTGCTCCTCAATCCTCATATTTCGATTCTTCTAGGTGCAGGTCCATTGTCCCCCGTGTTTGGATAAGCTTAATGTCATCTCTAGGAAGAATATATGGGCGCTAACAAATCTATCTCTATCATCATATCTCACTTTCTCTCTACTCTCAACAAAATTAAATAAAAAAGAAAATCTATCTTTGTCATGCCAAAATTTGAAATTGAATGGATACCTGGAAGAGGGTTGTGAGACACATCTGGATTTTGACATTTCAATGCCTATTCATAAACTTTAAAAATTAATTTACCATTCAAGAAAATCCGACTTTGAGGTTACACGGTCTCCCACTTAGCAATAAATTGCTCTACATGAAGAGCTCAATTATTTTTTTTAGGGTAAAAGAAGAGCTCAATTATGTTTCTTAAATTTCCTTCCAATCGATAAAAAAACCTTTTAAAAAAAAAATTGATACCGGTGGACGTTTGAGAAAATGGGATGGCAAAAGCACGTGGAGGAAGAAGGAAACCAGTAAAGAACATGATTATCATACAACTGAACATTTTCCATTTCCAAATTCCATGCTGCCATTTTTATCAAATTTGAGAGCTAAGAGACTGGGCAACCAGGAATTTAGTACTAAGAGACTTGGGTTTTACAACAAGAACAGTTGAAGAAACACCCTCTCCTCACTATAATTTTTATAGGTTGTAATTCTTTTTCCATAAACACCGGATAAAACATGATTTGTTGGATCTTTTAAATACTTGCTGATTACTTTTATATCATGAAGGGGAATGTAACTATAACATTATATTGAATTATTTTCTCGTCAACATTACCCATGCCTTTTTAGCAGCATTGTATTCACAAGTAGTAGCAATACACCCAAATTTCTGTGGATGTTTGAATCAGAATAACATATATTTCCATTTGAGGCATGTAAACACAGAACATAATACATCCAAAAATCTGAACTAGAATCTGATCATCCAGAAGAGCACTTTGTTGCCTTTTTTACTGACCTACAAGAGATGAGGGGCAAACAAAGATGTTTAGAACTACGAGCACCAAGTAGACAAATCATAGCAATGGAGCAGTTTGTGTCAAACCTTATTTCTTGGAGAGAAATGGTTTCACTGATTCTACAACCACCTGTTTTTCATAGAGAAGCAAAAATTCAAATAATTAGACTGCCAAATATACGGTCCACATAAGACAATTTATTGAGTTACCAAGCACAGTTCTTCACTAACACAAACAATACATGCCTGTTCAAACCTTGTGACAGCATGACCCATTAAAAAAAAACTAATATAACTTGGTGCTTCATACTGTTTTTCCAGACCGCAGATTACTAGTGTTCTTACCCTCCCATCATAGGATAATGATGCAAAGATCCAAGGCTCACGAGAGCTCCAAGCAAGGCCTACAATTTCAAGTAAAAACATTTAGTTTCAAATTAATATTAAGGTGTATGCCCAGGGGAGTTGCGGAATTTACCATAAATACTGTCTTCATAATCACTGTAAGAGTTGAGCAATGGATCAATCTGCCTTGTTGGTGAATCAACCAGGCTGCAATAAAAACATGATAAGAACCAATAATAAGAATGTAATTATTCAGCATGTAACTATTTCTGGAACATCAGAAGCAAGAAAACTACCTTTCAGACACTGTATCATCATTGCTAGATGGAGAAGCCAACCACAGGTTGACAGTTGAGTCTGTACCAGAACTCTGCAATAACGTAATTTTATGGGAAAAGCTTCGATATTATGTCCACAGAAGGAGAAGGGGAGGGGGGGGGGNGGGGGGGGGGGGGGGGGGGGGGGGGGGGGGGTGGAACACAGATCCTATCACTGCAGTGTATGCTGGTGCCATGTTTTGAAGGCATAAATGACAAATATAGAGGAAGGATATCAATGTAACACATCCACTTACGTTGTGCAGCATACTAATCCAAAAATTTGCATGTGTATGCATAAATCTCTGTGTGTGTGTGTGTGTGAGAGAGAGAGATAGAGAGAGAGAGAGAGAGCCAACCAAAATCAGGCCATCATACTCAGGGTTACACCTGACAGCCCATGTCCTGGAAACAAATTCAACATAAACAATCAGACAGATTGCAAATATTAAAACTTCTTCCACACAACTGACACTCAAGTAGGAATAAATTATGAAGACCTCAAAAATGTAAAAAAATACACAATAATTCATTAGAGAAAAGGATTATTTAAGAGATCAAAATCTATAGTACACAAAATAATTACCAGTGTGTGTGACCAGGAAGCTCTTGGATAGGAACCTTTGGCTTCCTAAGATCCCATATGCGTATACTGGATTCATCTTCTGCAGTCATCTGTAAAAATGTTAACAATTTGTGTATGATAACAGGAGCAAAAGGTAGTGATATACTGTCTACATGAGAAATTTATATAAGGAAAAAGAAAAAAACCACTTTAGGAACATCTTAAACTCAATTGGAAGATAATAATACATCATGCCATATTTGTTTTTGGTGAATTAAGTCAATTTACTTATGTTATAAATGATGCCATATAAAGTTGAAAGTAGACAGATTTCTTGTGAGATGAAAAGTACTGTAACTCATTTTCAATAAAATCCAACAGTTACTACATGTCTCTCTGTGTGTGCATGTGCATAAGCATGTAAGTTATGCAACACACCCTTAAATTTAAATGGTATAGAAATAGAATGGCACAATCACACACAGAGGAACAAAAACTACATTCTTACAAGCACATGTTTCTTCTTCGGGTTATAATCAACATTGCGGACATGAGCATGCTCAATTGAATTTGTCTTCCTGCACATAAACAATTCCTATTGTTGATCAAGTAAGGATTTTGATGAATGATTTACATCATTATGCAGGCAAAGCCTCATTCAAATAACAGTGCCTAAAATAGTTTCCTTCATTCTTGGTTGATTATAGTAGTGATATATGTACAAAGAGTCTTATAAAATCTAATTGGCAAGATGATGAGGGAGTCTGCAGTACAATGGTAGACATCCCTAAGAAATCCTTTAATATGAGCTATTTTATTTAAGACACCCTTCACATGCCAAATACATGGGAATTGGCATTTTGTGATACACAAGTTGTGACTTGTGACTATCAACAGGTACATTAGTTTGTAAGAAAAACTTGGCAATACTCTTTGTGCATTAAAAACTTCCTTGTTCATGATCAATATGAAACAGAAAACCTGGTGTCATAAACTAACAACATTGTCTACAAATAAAAGCTATTGGCCTTGCTGTAAAGTCAGCAAAAAGGACAATAAATCATGAGGAAAAACTGAGTACGTGCTTCAAAGAAAGACTCAACTACAATATTTTGATAATCCAGGTTGGTCCTGAATCCTGATTAACAAATAAAGCAAAGTATTTACAAAGAATAAAATGAAAGCGTACTTCATTGTCCGTAAATCCCAAAATTGGATGGATGATTCACAAGTTGCTGCAACAGCATTCATGTCATGCGGATCCCATGCTCCACCAGATAAGTAGTGCAGGACACCAGCTGATTCCTGAGATTGTACCTGGATTCAGTAACAAGACCTAAATAAGAATCAGTCTTACATTTTGAATTCAACTAGAGACTCCATCAACTACTTCAAGCTTTTGCAGGAAAAGTTTTAAATGTCTTAAAAATACCATCAATAGCTTTCTTGAGGGAGCAAGATTCAATACAGATGTGTGTGTTTGTGCATGTGTGACTCTGTGTGTGTGTGTGTGTGTGTGTGTGTGAGAGAGAGAGAGAGAGAGAGATTTTGTTATCTTTCTCCTCCCTCCATCTCTTCCTTAATTCATGCATCTGGTAAATAAATTTTGATGAAGTAGGAATTCATATTTAATAAATCTTGGAAAGTGAGAAATCCTGTTACTGAGCCATAAGTACATACCATAATCACAAATGATTGACAAGAAATCTCTTGATAAATTTCATTATAAAAGTACCTGAGCAGTTTTTTTAGAAAAATCTAAGCTCCACAAGGAAAGATTTTCTTCATCAATGCTGATCAGCTTATCATGCCTTCCAGATGGCCACCAAATAATGCTGAATAAGAGAGTCAAAGAATAACATGGCAGGTCCAATAAGTCCAACAGACAATACAGAGTTTATTCAGTTCCAAAATAAATAACAAACTTTAAAGTATTTGCAAATAAGAAAAATAAGGATAAAAGTGGAATTCATGGGAACACAATTGGGCAGCTAAACACCCATAGAAAGTCCAGGGTAAGCAAATCACCATTTAATCTTGCCAACATGTGTGTCAAGGGAGGTAATTTTTTCCAACTGAGGGGAATTCAGTTCGCCATATAACTCAGGGATCTGCCATATTGCTGCTCCATATGATTCACCTTCAAGCACATTGAATTTTATAAGACATCTCCCAATGTCGGAGATAACAGACTTGAAGAGAATTGAAAGTAAAAAAAAATATAAAAGAAGACAATTTATACTTAACCTTAATAGAATAAACATATAGAACGATAGGAAATATAACAAAATAAATAAAAATCCATCCAAATTAATGCTGGAAAAATGTAATCAACTTATTTTGGGATGTCGAAAATAATAATGGTTTCTTGAAAGGTTCAATGGGTATCAGGCGAAATAGGACTGATGTTCCAAGGCCAAGGGCAGAGATCCAACACACAACCAGCAGTATTTCTCTTTCTTTGGCTTTTAGCTGTACAATTGATAAGCTGATCATAATGGAATCAAATACTAAACCATCAAGCATTCAAATTCTCAACTGTGATTTTATCGACCCCGCAACTCCCAAAATCATCCAAATGCATTGCTAACAAATCACTCATTGGAATATAGCAACTTGCAAGCATCATTCGAGCACCATTCAGATTGCATTGTAACAAAACGTGCAACAAGTAACTAAATAAACAAATTAGGTCTAAAAAAAAAAAGGGAACTAATTACCAGTAGAATAAACAGTAGAGAAGATACGCTGGTCGAAGGGGCAGGAAGCAAGGTCCCAGATCTCATTAGGGTGCGAAAACAAACCCTCGCACACCAGCTCGGTTCCATCTGAAGAGAGACGAATCAAATGCACCTAGTCGATTTCAATTCCATTAGATCCAGATCCAAACTAGAAACTCCGATTATGTTCAAAAATTCATGCAAGACAATAAACCTCATTTTCTTCTTTGAGACTGAGAGTTCCAGTGATGAAGCTGGTATGATCTGTGTCCGCTTTAACATCTGATATGCATCTGGCCTGGGCGTCACAGACAGATGATTACAATCAAAATTAGGCCTTATGAATTCGGGGAAGAAATAAAAATGGATTAAATGAAGGGATTTGGGTATTGACCTGGTATTTCAGACCATATCCGATGCCCGATGATGCTCCTTGCATTGCTGCTGCACTGCCTGATACCAAGATCTTTGTGGACTTGTTGCATGCAATTGCAAGCCGCTCGCAAGACTGACACACAGTGATACATTTTACAACGGCCAACACATTTTATTTTTCTTTATTTTTTTTCCTATTTTGCGCCAATTTCTTTTTTTTTTTTCTTTGCTAGGTGCCCAACATAAACATCTTGGATCCTCTCGTTTTCAATTTTATCATATTAATTCCTTTTATTAATTAATTGTTATTCATGATGAGATTTGAACTCATCCGATAAAAAGAGAGTAAGCATCATCCATTATAATTAATTTTAGATTTGGCTAGATTTAAAATTTTAAAAAAGTTTAAAAAAAAGAAATTTGTCGATAAAATATGTAATAAATGCATTATCAAGAAAAGTAACTCAAATTCGAGCAACAGCCAATAGTTTCATTTTTCCCGGATATCAAATTTTTTTAGATCAATAAATTATTAGGTTAATTGACTTTAAATACCAAATTTCA